>LPNX010994028.1:142739-286199 GCA_001517045.1 Pseudotsuga menziesii
CTCAAAAATGGCAAGTTTGACCTCTATGGATAGGCAATTGACAACTTGCACATGGTGGGACTCATGGACTAGGCAAATAAGACAAAATAAATGAAATAATGTCTAAGTGGGTAAATACTATGGGTTGATTATTCTAACACTTCGAAAGTATTTCGAACAGTCCAATTTCCACATCTAGGAAGAATTGTTACCATTAATCAGCTTGATTTCTATACACCGGATGTTATGACCTCTACAGCTAATAACATCCCCATGTTAGGCCAGTCCCCTCCTCCTTACCAGTCGATTGGGGTAGGCATGTTGAAGGATTCATCCCTTATGGGGATTTTTTCGTCCACTGCTCCTAATACAGATACGAAAAAAGTGAATATGATTGCATCATTTTATTATGAGCCCAAGGGAAAACAAATTGTTGAGTCCACCTCATTGATTCCACACGAAGAAATGTACAACACCATTCAAACCCTTTCTGATGATCACACTGATGAACTTCATCTGGTGGCTTCGGATCCTTACCACCTACCTTACTGGTTAGACCCATCATTCCTATTATGGATTATCTCTTTGAGACTTTTCCTTCCAATGAGTCCATTATGGAGATTATGAATACGAATGAGTCCATTTGGGAGGATCACCATCATAGATCCCTATTCCTCCCCAACACCAGTTCGATTAACCATGGTTTTGCATCCTTGTTTTCCACTGATATTGTCAAAGAACCCCAAAGTCCTATATTGTTGCAAGACACATATTCTAAAGGAAACCTTTGCAACATTACTCAAACAAAATCGATTGACATATCAGCCCATCCTGGTACCATTGAGCATGCTCACGTTGGGAAGAACTGCTCGACAGATGAATCTGAAGCATACAAGGAACTTTTCAAAGAATTCCATGATATTTTTTCCTGGTCTTATGAAGAAATGCCGAGGATAGACCCATCCATTGTGGTCCATGAAATTAAAACCTATCCCACGGCTAAACCTGTCAGGAAAAAACTAAGGCAAGTCCATCCACGGAAGGCCGCGGCTATTAAAGCTAAGATAGAGAAACTTCTCAAATCTGGGTTTATTTATCCCATACCCTTGACGGAATGGGCATCGGACATTGTCCCTGTCAATAAAAATCAGGGCACCATTAGAGTCTGTATCGATTTTAGAGACTTGAATAAATCTTGTCCCAAGGACAACTTTCCTACTCCACATATCGATCAGATTATCTACAACTGTACTGGAAGTGTCATATTCTCATTTATGGATGGCTTTTTTGGCTATAATTAGATTGAGATATTACGACATTCATTTGCCCATGGGGAACCTTTGGTGTATAGGAAGTTACCTTTTGGATTGAAAAATGCTGGAGCCACTTTCCAACATGCAATGTCCTATGCATTTCATGATATTAAACATATTGTTGAACCATACCTTGATGACCTCCCTGCTCATTCACAGCGACGGGAGGACCACCCTGGTCATCTTAGAGATATTTTCCTGAGATATCGTCATTATAATATACGGCTCAATCCACATAAATGTGTTTTTTGCATTGAGATGGGACGTCTGTTAGGTTTTGTGGTCTCTAAGGATGGAATCCGAATAGACCCTTTGAAAATCGCTGCCATTTTAGCTCTACCGGCCCCAACCAATCTTCTCAAACTCCAAAGTTTGCAAGGGAAGGAAAACTTCCTCCACCATTTTGTGTGTAATTTTGCAGAGAAAATGCACGGTTATATGTGTCTCCTCAAGAAGGACACTTCATTCTTCTAGGATGACCAAGCCCAATGTGCCTTTGATAATCTCAAACACGCTCTGACTCATTCACCCGTGATACACCCCCTGGATTATTCAAAGGACTTTCTCTTATAGCTTGCTGCCTCTACTACTACCATCGCTATGGTTTCGGTGTAGGGAAATCGCAATGGTCAGGAGCACATGATTTACTATGCTAGTAAGAATCTTATGGATTCTAAAACCTGATATTCATGCATGGAGAAGTTAGCATTGGCCATGGTCATTGCTGTACAAATATTTCATCACTACATTTTGCTTCGCACAACCACTATCCTGGCAGACCAGAACCCTATGTATTACATCTTGACTCGTTAGGTGCTTGAGGGAAAGTACTCTCAATGGATAGTCATACCATAGGAGTTTGATCTGGAATTTTCCAAAGCCACATCAAAGAAATCCTTGGTCTTTGCTGAGCTCATGTGTGATATTCCATGTGCTTCGATGGAATTTGAGCCCAGTGATTCATTTCCCGATGAATTTCTGTTCCTGATAAGCACTATTGACCCATGGTATGGGGATTTGCTTATTTATCTCCAAACACAAATATTTCAGCCAAATCTATCCCGTGATGATCGCCACCGTATCCGTCACCACGCGAAATACTACCTCATCTTGAATGATACCTTGTATACACGTGGGATTGATTTTATTCTCTGGCGATGCCTCACCCATGAGGGAGCTGAACATGTGTTAAATGATTGCCACTCTGGAGAATGTGGCGGTCATTTATCTAGGATGGCTATAGCCCAGAAAATCCTTCACACTGGCTATTTCTGGCCTTCAATATTTAAAGGCTGTCATGAGGCTGTTAAGAAATGCCCACCTTGTCAACATTTTTATCCCAAAAAGTGCTCACATCCTTCTCCGCTACACCCCGTCATTGTCATTGGTCCATTTTCCAAATGGGGGATTGATTATATGCATTGTAAGCCTACCTCAACTGGGGGGCATGGTTACATCATCGTAGCCATTGACTATTTTACAAAATGGGATGAGGCCCTGCCTACATATGCGGAAGATGGTAAGATTGTCGCTCTCTTCCTATTCAATCATATCATAGCTAGATTTGGAGTCCCGCATTCCATTGTTACTGATCACGGATCACATTTTCGTAATCAAATGATGGAGGAACTAAGTTCCAAGCTAGGTTTTCGCCATGAAAACTCTACGCCATATTATCCACAAGATAATGGTCAGGTAGAGGCCATTAACAAGTTTTGAAAACTATGCTTCATCGGATGGTTGGAGATCATAAATCCAACTGGCACCACATTCTTTTCTCTGCTCTTTGGGCTTACAGGACTTCAGTGAAAATAGCTACTCGTTTCACACCTTTCCAGCTTGTTTATGGACTCAAATCTATCTTATCGATTCAATGTCAGATTCCATCCTTACAACTTGCCGTCGAAATTCTCCCAGACACTTCCGCAGAGGAAGAGATATTTTTGTATTTGAAAAACCTTGATGAGACTCAGAGAGATGCTACCTTGGCTAATGAGGCACATAAGAAACGTGTCAAGGTGCACTATGATAAATCCATCCAACCTCATGCCTTTAACGAGGGTGACCTAGTTTTGACTTATGACCAGAGATACGACAAACTAGGGAAAGGAAATTTCGAGTCCATGTGGTACGGTCCTTTCGTCATTTTAAAGTTTTAGAGAAAGGGGCCTACGAGCTCGTTGAATACGATGGAATCCATTTAGGGAAACCTTGCAATGGGTTGTACCTGAAAAGGTACTATTCCTAGATATTCCTTGGATAGTATCTTGTATATATGTATATTGATTAACTTTCAATGTTCTTTTAGTATTTTCAATATGGTTTTGAGTTTAGTGTCCGCATCTGTTTATACCATGTTTTGGTCATGTAGAGTAGATGGCTTTCTACGGCTTCACTGATGGTTCTTGTCTCCACACCTTGAATCTTGCCTCAGCTGCTTGGGTCCTCTATTCCCAAGCTAAATATTTGGTTAGTTCAGGAGTGGTTTGTATTGGTCCTGCTACCAAAAACATCGCTGAGTATCGAGCAGTCATAGGTCTTTAATGGCTGAAGTTGCCTCCCAAGATGTTCGCAATCTGGTAGTATTGATAGACTCACAACTCATGGTTTGTCATCTAAACCATGTTTACACCATTAGAAATCCTGTACTTATCTGCCTCTTTCGGAGGGTACACTTGTTAGAAAGATCATTTGAAACCATCACTTATAGGCATATCCCTATGGAACATAATGTAGTTGCTGACTCATTAGCTAATTACATCCTATATTGGCATATTGCCCATTCTTGATGTTAAAATCAAACATGGTTCATTGTAAATAAACAATTAAAGACACATAAAGCTCATGTAAAATACATTCACCATTTGAGACATATAAACACCAGGTAAAAGTCTGTATATATATATATATATATGAACATGTTTACAAAAAATAGGTCACGAGACCTCATCTGAAGCACGTAGGATTTCAGGAAAAAATCACCATACAAAATCCTGAAGCTATCAGGTTTCAGTTGTAACACCCCGATTTTGACCCTGTTGGCATTAAATATACATGATACATATATTGTAAATAATCATGGTGCGGAGCTAAAGGACAAGGGCCCCACCATCGATTTGGTTATGTTATGTTTCATATTGGAATTGTCACTGATGGTATATCGGGACATGCAACACACATATTAAGTTATGGCATCATGTAACTATGCATTCTAATTAAACAACCCCAACCAGCTATGTTCACTGCAACCAAATTGAGAAGGGGCATGATTCCTAAGGATAAGGAGGGGGAATGTTAAAACTTGAGCCATGAGGGGGAAAAGCCACGTGTCACCACCCTGTTTGTTCTGTTGTTAGTTGGGGCATCTAATTCGCTAACAGAAAAGACCACTATGCCACGATTCCATTCTCCCCATGCCTGCACTCTCTCCACGATGTGATATGGATTGCCAATCGTTCTGTCCACTCTCCCCATTGCCGACCGTTCATTTTCCTCCTGTAGAGCAGAGTTAAAAGGTATTACAATCTTTGTGTGGGGGTTTTCCCTTTCCCTCTCTCACACTATTTACTAGTCTATGGTTGTGTTCTTTTTCCATTCATGCAGGAGATCATTTTTCTGGTTCACCATTGTCAGACTGTGTAACGTTCTGTTACTCCATCGTTGAATCATGGCTGTGATTCATTCACAGTTTTGGTTGGCTGCGTATTTTTCCCTCACGTATAGATTGGGAGTCTGTTCTTCTCCCATTTTGGGGGGGTGGGGGTCTGTGTAAGTTCTCCAACAATTGCATTTAGGGGTTGTGTGCTGTGGATTCATGGTTGTTCGTGGGCTGTTGTTTGCCATGATTGCTTGGCTACATTTTCCCTTGTGATTTGGATGTTGTAGGTTGTTGAAGAATCCTTTTGGACACAATAGGTCCAAGAACAATCCAGGGAGTCGTATATCCCCTGTTAAAGCTTTAACAGTTGGCTTGCTACATGCACGCAGTGGTTTTGTCCTCAGACTACATTGGAGTGGTGAATGAGGGCCTAATGTGCTTGATAAACCTGGTGGGTTGAGAACCACATAGGCAGAGCTAGTGGTCTGGATTTCTTCTCCATAACCCCTGAATAGCACTGGAAGGGGGATCAAGGCCTGAGGGACTGTGTTGCAGAGAAAGGACTGATTTCCTTGTGTTGGGTGTGTGTGGGTGTCCTAGAAGCCAGGCTGGTTCTGGTGTAGGTGTCCTTGGCTCTTCAATGAGCTCACCATCTTAGTATTTAGCCTTTCCCAAATCCTAGATGTCCTAGTAAACCTAACTTGGTTGGCTTGGATGATCTGTTGTTCGCCTAAGAAACCCAACTGTGTTGGCTTGGCTGAACTGTGTACCCTTGTGGTGTTGTTATCCTTGGCTATGTGTAAGCATGTTAGTTCCTTATTTTGTGGAGAATCATGCCCGGCTCAGGGGTGGCAGTGTTGCTGAGATATTAAGGAGCATGCAGGCCTATGGTTGGGTGGAATGTTGCAGCGACATAGCTAGTTGCAGGACAATTTCTTATAAGTATTCTTACCTGACTTTTGTCTGCAATCATATTTACCATTGATGAATGATAATGTACATAATGAATGTTGAATTGTATATGAATGCATGTTTCTTGGCTTCCGATATGTATATGAATGAGTAATGCATCGTAGTATGTTTTATGTTTGTAAGTATCATGCTTCAGTATTATATGTATGTATGTTCATGTTCATGGGACTAGATTCCCGGATGATTTGATGTATGGTAGCGTCCTCTTCGTCGGTTGGAGGGTCAGGGATGTTACAGTGCGGTATCAGAGCTCTAGTTGCAGCATGGGCCTGAATGGGCCATGAAGATGCAGTGATAGAGCTTATGTTGCAGCATTTGGGCCTGAGAGGGCCACGAGAAATAGTCAACAGAGGCAGGTTTCCTACTGCCTAGAAGAAACTAGGAGAAATGGGCGATGACAAGAAAATTCACAAAAATTTTCGAAGTGCCAAAATTGTCGGCTCATCGAAAAAGTTAGTGCGAAGTTCTTCCGATGCAGTGGAAAAGATAGTCTGAAGGTCACCCGATGTACAGAAATTGGAAGAATATTATGGAAGGAATTGCGTTCATCACTCGTCGGCCCATCAGAGAACTTAGTGTGAAGTTCCTTCGACACAGTGGAAGAATTAGTCTGATGACCACCCGATGGAGGACAGCCGGCAGAAAAATTTCACAATTTCGCTAAGGTTCGTTGGCTGTCGGCGGAGGATAGAGGATGAGGGATCCGTAGTTTAGGCAGAGATCAGCTGAATACCGCCGAAACACCGGCTCCACTTAGCGGAAAGAACCTCTGATGTTTTTACTATCGGCGATCGACGAAGAATAGGAGATGGTTGAGCCGATGAAGTGGCGGAAGAGAAGACTAAAGAGAAATTTTTGGAAATTTTTCTAAGTTATAAAATTGTCAATGATCGACGATGATTAGTTGATCACATCACCAATGCCTAGAGGATCAAGTTTCCAATGCGGCGAAAATTTTAGAGACTACATCGAAAGAAGTTCTATGATCTTGCGCCACCGTTGTAGATGGCTAGACAACTATGCTCCCAACGGGTAGAGCCTCCGACCTCCAATGCCACAGAGAATAGTTGCTCCGATGGTTGATGCAGTGGAATACAAGGTAGGACATTTTCAAAAAATTCTCTAAGGCACGAGATCATCAGCCATCGGGAAATGTTAGTTGAACAGGTCACCGATGAACATCGGAAGGAATTAGTGGATTGGATCGCCGATCAAAAAAAGGTTCAATGAAGGTGAGCCGCAGTTGCGGCTGCCTAGTCAACTATCCATCCGATGCCGCAATGAACAACCACTCCGACTGCTGATGAGTGCCCCACGGAGACCATAGTGACTCTGCTGCCCACTGTTGCGGCCACATAAAGAACTAATCACCCGACGAGAAGTGCATCTGAGCATCGATGCTGCAAGATAATAGTCTCTCCAACCAACTACAAAGTCGTGAGCTGCAGAAGGCATACAAAGATCGTGGGCTACCATTGCAGAAGCTGAAAGTACTAACCGTCCGATGCGTAGAGCACCCGACCGCTGACGCAGCAGTTATTCTATGTTATCGCCGATGAATTTAAGAGCGATAGATGATTATGGACTCGATATGGCATATGAAATTAGACTAGTGGATTGCTGATAAAACTCAGAATAATAGACAAACAAACCGTCAATACAGCGGAGAGAATTAGATGTTCTAGCTGCTGAAATGCCAGAAGGTTAGTGAAGAAAGGACCAGATGAACAGTCAATTTTCTCACCGATGCAGATCAGGAGTTTAGTTGATTTTCCCACTGAAACATCGGAGAGAAATAAATGAATAGACCACCGATGAGCTAGATGTTTGACGACCGAAGTGTCGGAAAGATAGTTGGGAGGAGGTCCGATTGGGCCAAAGGAGATTTGGGTTTTTGAGAGAACCTCTCAGATATTTTTCAAGCAGTTTTCAACTTCCTTTCAGTAGACTTTTAGCAGATTGTCAGTGGTCACAGGGATGAAAAGGAAGAAGAGAAGATTTTGTGTTTTAAGCAAACTGTTATTATTATGTTTCTCCAGAGGAAGGTAAGTAGTTCTGATTTACATTAATGATATGCATCTAATAGTTTGTCACTAACATGTTTGTAGAACTATAGACACCTCCAAGAGTAGCATTCCAGGAAGAATAGTGTGGTAAAGCAAGAGGTGGTTTCGTCATGAGAACCCATAACGGATATGATGCTTGAGATTCTTACGAGCATGTAGGAGATTCCATGGGAGAAAATGTCCGTAATGGGAATGATGACATAGATTCTAATGGAAGGAGATTCCAAGAGACACCATCCAAGGTTGCAGCCACCATGAGAAGCTTGATTAAAGCCCAGGAAGAGCAGCATTAGTTAAATGTTGCCATGTTGCAGAGTTTGACAGATTTGTAGAGAAAGATAGATTATGGATGAGGTACATCAAGACCAGAAGGCAGTAAGAGAAACACTAGGAGAAGGAGAAGGACTTCTAGTGGATCATATGATCCTGAAGAATCCAACGGAGATATAAGTTCATCTTCTCGTAAAAGGAAAATAAGAAGGCACCATAGGGATCACTCTCAAGATGAATTTAGGAAAGTTAAACCTCCTACATTTGATGGTGAGATAAAGACTGGAAAAGAGTCTGAAGCTTGGATTCTTGGGATAAAGAAGTACTTTCAAGTGCAGGATTATTCGAGAAACATGAAGGAAAGAGTTGCCATATTCAATTTGAATGGAAGAGCCTCCATGTGGTGGGAACACTTCAAGCAAGTAAAGAAGATCAGTGAAAGGAGACTAAAGTGGAAACAATTCAAGAAGTATTTCAGGCATAAATACCTCTCTGACAGGTATTATAATGACAATATTAAGGAGTTCCATGAGCTGAGATTGGGACATCAGACCATGGATGAATATGCCAATAAATTCTTGGAATTGTTGAGTTATGTCCGGTACATCATAGATGAAAAAGTGAAGGTCTAGCAGTTTCTGAGTGGATTTCCTCAAGCCTACAAAGATAGAATTGAGTTTTATGAACCGAGAACTCTTGAAGAAGCCATAAGGAAGGCTAAGTATTGCTATGAGTAAAGCAAATGTAAACCTGATTAGCATAAGGCATGGAAGGACAAGAAGAATGAGAAGTTTGATCAAAGGAAGAAAGGTTTCAAACCTTCTAGATTCAGGAATCAACAAAAGCAGCCATCCCAAGCTGTGAGTAATCCAGTTGGAGTGACAAGTGGAAAGCCTAAGGATTCACCACAGAATAAAGGTCCATTCAAATGTTGTAAATGTGAAGGACCCCACTTGCGCAGATATTGTCCACTTGAGAATGAAAGTGCAAGGCCAGCTTACAACATTCAGGAAGTAGAAACAGTGGGTCAAGTAGCAAGAGCAGTCCCTAGAATTTATGCAGCACTGGAGGACTGCCAGGCAGATCACTAGTTAACTGTGGTTGAAGTTGCAGGTAAGATTGTTGAACAATCTGTTTCTATTTTGATTGACCCTGGTTCTACTCATAGTTACATCACTCCTAAGATAGTGGATATTTGTGCTTTTAAGAAGGACAAGCATAAGAAACCTTGGCTAGTTTAGCTAGCCACTGGGCCTAAGATAAAGGTCAGTGAAGTAGTGGAGAAATGTCCATTGGTTATAAATGGATTGATCACTTGTGTGGATCTGAATGTTCTACCGCTTGGTTCCTATGATGTTCTCATTGGAATGGATTGGTAAGAGGCTCAAAGAGTGAATCTTGACTATTATAACAAGACTTTTGAATGCACGGATGAAGAAGGAAACCTAGTAGTTGTGAAAGGTATTCCGAAGGTAATTTCAGTAAGACAGGTTTCAGAAATGCAGTTAAAGAAGTTTTGTAGGAAAGGTCGCCAGTTGTATGTAGCTCATATTCTGGAACCAACAGGAGATGAAACTCATAGGTTAGAGGACTATCAGGTGCTATAGGAATTCAAGGATGTGTTTCCTGATGAGATTCTAGGGCTTCCTCCAAAGAGGGACATTTATTTCATAATTGAACTTGTGCCAGGAGCAGCACTAGTGTCCAAGACACCCTACAAGATGAGTACACCGGAGATGTTAGAGTTGAAGATGCAACTGCAAGAGTTGTTGGAAAAGAAGTATATCTGACTGAGTGTGTCTCCTTGGGGAGCATCAGTTCTGTTTGTAAAGAAGAAAGATAGTACACTCAGCTTATGTATTGATTACAGACAATTGAACAAGGTGATTGTGAAGAAATGAGAGGATTGATGACCTCTTTGATCAAATGAGAGGAGAAAAGGTCTTTTCCAAGATTGACTTGAGGTTTGGTTACCATCAGGTGAGAATCAAGGATGAAGACATTCATAAGACAACCTTCAGGACGAGGTATGGACACTATGAGTTTGTAGTGGTACCATTTGGTCTCACCAATGCACCAACTATATTTATGTGCCTTATGAACGGTGTCTTTAGTAAGTATTTGGACAATTTTGTTCTTGTTTTCCTTGATGACATTCTTGTTTATTCTAAGAATGAGGAAGAACATGAAGAGAATTTGAGATTGACATTGTAATTGCTCAGGGAGCATCAGCTGTATGAAAAACTGAGCAAGTGTGACTTCTACAGAGATAGAATCCAATATTTGGGTCACATCATCTCTGAAGAGGGTATATCAGTAGACCCTGAAAATATTGAAGCCATTATGAATTGGCCTACTCCAAGAAATGTGACGGATGTAAGATCTTTTATGGGACTTGTAGGATACTACAGGAGATTCATTGAGGGATTTTCCAAAGTTGCACATGCCATCACTTCTTTGCAAAAGAAGGGGATAAAGTTAGAATGGACTTCAAAGTGTGAATAAATCTTCCAGCGGTTGAAGAATCTTCTCACCAATGCAGCTGTATTGAAAGTTGCAAATCCAGAGAAAGATTTTGTGGTATGTATCGATGCATGCGGATAAGGGCTTGGAGGTGTCCTTATGTAGGACAACCACGTGGTATGTTATGAGTCAACAAAGCTGAAAGAACATGAGAAGAAATATGCCACTCATGATCTCAAGCTTGCAGCCATAGTACATGCTCTCAAGATGTGGAGACATTACTTGATGGGTAGAAGATTTGAACTCAGAACAGACCGTTGTGGTTTGAAGTATTTATTTGATCAACCTACTCTGAATGCTAGGCAAGCGAGATGGCTAGAATTTTTATGTGAGTTTGATTTTGAAATCAAGCACATAAAAGGGAAAGAGAATAAGGTAGCTGATGCACTCAGCAGGAAGGTACAAGAAATGCATGTGGCATCTCTTAGTATTTGCCAATCTGATTTGAGGCAGCAGATTGTTAATCATGTTGCCGGAGATGGATTGTATGAGCAGGTAAAAGACAAATTGCAGCAGCAAATTCATGAGAAGAATTATGAGGGATATAAATTAGAAGAAGATGGACTTCTCACTTATAAAGTCAGAATTTATATTCCGTATGTAGCATATTTGAGGAGAGTTGTTATGGATGAAATCCATCAAGCTCCGTATTCTGGTCACCCAGGATATCATAAGACAATTGATACAGCTAGAAAGTAGTACTTTTGGCCAGGAATGAAAAAGGACATGGCTAAATACATTTCAAGGTGCATGAAATGTCAATAGGTAAAGGTTGAGCATCAACATCCCGCAAGTTTATTGCAGTCTTTGCTTGTTCCAGAATGGAATTGGGAAGTTATTTCCATGGATTTTATTACCTGATTACCGATGACTTGGAGACAACATGATTCCATCATGGTTGTAGTAGACAAGTTGACAAAAGAAGCACATTTTATACCGGTGAAGTCCACACATAAGTGACTAATGACATTGCAAAGATCTTCATGAAGGATATTTTCAAATTGCATGGATTGGAAAAAGCAATAGTCTCTGACAGAGATGTCAAGTTCACTTACAATTTTTGGAAGGGGTTGTTTACAGATTTGGGTACAAAGCTAAACTTCAACACTGCATACCATCTTTAGATAGATGGGCAGACAGAGAGAGTTAACCAGGTGCTTGAAGACTTACTTCGCATGTATGTGATGGACAAACCAACCAAGTGGGAAGATTACTTACACTTGGTAGAATTTGCTTATAACAATGGACAACAGGCATCCTTGGGGATGAGTCCGTATGAAGCTTTGTATGGAAGAAGGTGTAGGACACCAGTGACTTGGGATAACCCAGTGAACAGGGTTGTGCTTGGACCAAAATTGCTCAAGGAAATGGAGCAAGAGGTTGTAAATATTAGGCAGAATCTGAAAGCAGCACAGGACAGACATAAAAGCTATGCAGATAAGCATAGGATGAATAGAGAGTTCAGTGTTGGGGATCATGTCTACCTCAGAGTGAGGGAAAAGAAAATTTCCTTGAATCTTGGAAGCTATGTCAAGTTGTCACCTAGATATTGTGGGCCGTTTGATGTGCTTGAAAGAATAGGGCATGTTGCATATAGACTTGCATTGCCTGCTAGTACTAGAGCTCATAATTTTTTTCATGTTTCTTTGCTTAAGAAATATGTACATGATCCTAACCATGTGATAAATTGGGATGTGATTCAGGTGGAACCCGAGGGAGAGTTCCAAATCGAGCCAATGCGCATCCTCGACAGGAAGGTCACAATGCTCCGGAACCGAGCCATAGGGAAGGTAAAGGTGCAATGGGAGCACTATAGACCTGAAGAGGCTACATGGGAGCTCGAGGATGCCATGCGATTGCCACATCCATTTTTGTTCAATTCTACGGAACACTAAGGCAGTACCAGTGTAGCATTTTGTTCAAATTTTGTAAAGCACTGAGGATAGTGCTATTGAAGGGGGAGGGGAATGAAACACCCCAGTTTTGACCCCGTTGGCATTAAATATACATGATACATATATTGTAAATAATCATGGTGCAGAGCTAAAGGACAAGGGCCCCATCATCAATTTGGTTATGTTATGTTTCGGATTGGAATTGTCACCAATGGTATATCGGGACATGCGACATATATATTAAGTTATGGCATCATGTAACTATGAATTCTAATTAAATAACCCCAGCCAGCTATGTTCACTGCAACCAAATTGAGAAGGGGCATGATTCCTAAGGATAAGGAGGGGGAATGTTAAACCTTGAGCCATGGGGGGGAAAATCCATGTGTCACCACCCTATTTGTTCTGTTGTTAGTTGGGGAATCTAATTCACTGACAGAAAATACCATTTTACCATGATTCCATTCTCCCCACGCCTGCACTCTCTCCATGACGTGATCTGGATTGCTGATCGTTCTGTCCACTCTCCCCACCATCGACTATTCTTTTTCCTCCTACAGAGCGGAGTTAAAAGGTATTACAATATTTGTGTGGGGGTTTTCCCTTTCCCTCTCTCACACCATTTACCAGTCTGTGGTTGTGTTCTTTTTCCATTCACGCAGAAGATCATTTTTTTGGTTCACCATTGTCAGACTATGTAATGCTCTGTTACTCCATCATTGAATTTTGGCTGTGAGTCATTCATAGTTTTGGTTGGCTACATCTTTTTCCCTCACGTATAGATTGGGAGTTTGTTCTTCTCCCTTTTTTTTTGGGGGGGGGGGGTCTGTGTAAGTTCTCCAGCGATTGCATTTGGGGATTGTGTGCTGTGGGTTCATGGTTGTTCGTGGGTTGTTGCTTGCCACGATTGCTTGGCTGCATTCTCCCTTGTGATTTGGTTGCTGTAGGTTGTTTAAGAATCATTTTGGCCACAGTAGGGCCAAGAATGATTCAGGGAGTCGTATGTCCCTTGTTAAATCTTTAATAGTTGGCTTGCTGCATGCATGCAGTGGTTTTGTCCTCGGACTGCATTGGAGTGGTGAATGAGGGCCTAATGTGCTTGATAAACCTGGTGGGTTGAGAACCAAAAAGGAAGAGCTAGTGGGTTGGATTTCTTCTCCACAACCCCTGAATAGCACTGGAAGGGGGATTGGGGCCTAAGGGACTGCGTTGCAGAGAAAGGATTGATTTCCTTGTGTTGGGTGTGTGTGGGGGTCCTAGAAGCCATGCTAGTTCTGGTGTAGGTGTCCTGGGCTCTTCAATGAGCTCACCAGCTTAGCATTTAGACTTTACTAGCTCTTAGATGGCCTAATAAACCCAACTTGGTTAGCTTGGCTAATCTGTTGTTCGCTTGAGAAACCCAACTGTGTTGGCTTGGCTGAACTGTGTACCCTTGTGGTGTTGTTATCCTTGGCTATGTGTAAGCCTGTTAGTTCCTTATTCCTTGGGGAATCATGCCCAGCTCGGGGGTGGCAGTGTTGCTGAGAGATTAAGGAGCATGCGGGCCTATGGTTGGGTGGAACATTGCAACGACGTAGCTGGTTGCGGGACAAGTTCTTATTAAGATAAGTATTCTTACCTGACTTGTGTCTGCAATTGTATTTACCATTAATGAATGATAATGCACATAATGAATGCTGAATTGTATATGAATGCATGTTGCTTGGCTTCCTCTATGTATATGAATGAGTAATGCATCATAGTATGTTTTATGTTTTTAAGTATCATGCTTCAGTATTATATGTATGTATGTTCATGTTCATGTTCATGGGGCTAAATGCCCGAATGATTTGATGTATGGTAGCATCCTCTTCATCGGTCGGAGGGTCAGGGACATTACATCAGTAGATACATCATGCATACATTGTCTAGTGATGCTCGTGGTAGCACATCACTGCTCGAGCTACCCTACGTAGCAGTATACTAAACCAACTCGGTACTGCTGCTATAGGTCTTTGATACCTCAGAGGGAGGTCATCAATGGAAGCGTGAGGGATGTCTAAGTTCAACCTCTCCAAGTTTTCCTCTAACTCCTTTGTCACATCATTGCCCTGCGGTACAAAGCAGGCTCTAGCTCCTCTATCCAATGGGGAAGCTCCCCCCAGGTCATGCTGCTCCAACGTCTGCATGAAAATGTTCAGGTCTCGTTACTTAACATAAAAAATATTAAACATTAAAAAAAATAAAAAACATTATTTCCATTTTAGGGTTTCTTGCTTCTTACCGATGTCACCCCACTGTCCACCAAGTAAGAGTGGTAGGTCAGGGTCTCCATTGAAGTCCGCACCTGCATAAGCATAATCCTCCACCATGAGGATCTGATCTCTGAGCCATTTAAAGAATGGGTAAGTGAACTTCACCTTCCCCCTGCCTGCTCCAATACGGGCCATAATCTGGACACACCTCTGTATATGAGGGTCCCATGCTCTCAGCTCTGTGAAGACCACCTGGGGTCTCATCTGTGGTACCCACTCGAAGAAGAAGCATGCTAGAATGGAACCAAAAGAGAACTACTTCAATTCCCCTTGTCGACACTTAGTCAGCTATTCCTTGAATATCAAAAGCAGGGCTTCCGCCCAGTTGAATACTGTAGGTGCCATGGCCTCTATGGCATATAGCATGTGCACCCTAGGATCCTGGTGCACTCCCTGGCTTTCGCCACTCTCTGCATCGTAAATAATATAGTCCGTAGAGGTCCGTTCATCACTTCCTTTATGGGGATTTTCTTCCCTGATGTCCTTGTCCCTAGGATACAGTGACGGTTTATCAACTCTTGTGTGGTAATATCCCCTCCTCGGGATCCTGTCAGCGAGATGGGGGAACCCCGTCTCGAAAGTATAGTCAAGAAGTAGATGTCCTCTACCTCTACTATCAGAATATGAGCTCCAACCTCAAATTGTTATTGCTTCGGATTCCACATCCAGAGTATATGCTCAAGCAATCGCTCATGTGATACCATACTGGGAGTCCGAAATAATTTCAGGAGTCCACGGTCTCGTAATGCGGCTATGCATCCCGAATTCCTTTCGGCAAAAGCGTCATTGTTATGATGTTTTCATTCCTTCCATATCACCATTTTTTTATCACCATGAGCTTGCCAAAAACAATCATAACACCTATTAGAATCATTCTTAATCATTTAAATCCAAAGATATGATCTAGTTTTGCTTGTGTTAACAATTTTACATTTTCATGGCCAGCAACGCCTGTGTGTCGTTGAAGACAGGCGGTGTCACTTCCCATGTGCTTTGTTTTCGGTGCGGTTCTAGTGACTTACTAAGTATCCCGCAAGGGGTAAGCATGATGCCTGTTCCCATGGTTTCATGGCTTGCCATACAAGCCCAAAACACCATCAAAAATCAAAATTGAGACTATGAAAAGGAAGAGTAGGGTTTTAACTGTTACCTGGAACTGACGACACTCAAATCCGACGGTGAAAAATCCCAATATCAACAACTGAAGATATGACTACGAAAGTGCTTGAAATGCTCTCCACTATGGTTAAATAGTAAAATGATTTGATTTTTCACTATTTACATGACTTTTATACACATTTTTGGGTTTGACATGCTATAGTTTTGATTTAAAATTGCTTATGATTCGAAGTTTATCTGTTGTAATCCCTTAATGTTAGTTATTCTGGCATTTAACACTTGTTTTGAGTCATTGCAGGATAGAAGAATAGTAGCAGTAAAGTCTTGGGAGTTTGTTTTTTACTTTTTTGTACTATCATAAAATGGAAAACATCGTTGAGCGTTTATTATGACACTTTGGTCACGCTCTCGAAACTCAGTATCAAAGGTTCGAGTCCATTTCTGATTCTTTTCAGGCTCGTAAAATCCCTCATAGTGAAAAGAGACCTAATGGAGTCTTCTTTAAACTCTTTTCGAGCTCCTTAAATATGAAAAGATCGTCGAGCATCTTGTCTTCTTCACGCTCATTAAAGCATTTGAAGAGTTTTCTCTCCGATGGTAGGTTATCTATTTTTCGGTTCAGATAAACTATTTACGAAAAAAGAATGCTCCAGCTAATCATGACTGGAAGATTTCCCTAAGGTATGATTTTACACTTTTTGGGGTCTTAGGGAATAAATCATATGAAAAAGGACCCTTTGGAGTCTTCTTCCATGATCATTCATACTCTCTAAACATGAAATGATACCGAGTTTTCTTTCATTGGACTCGTTAAATTAAACATTGAGAGACCCATTTTTGGGAATGAGCCCCTCCTCTCTCAGGTTCGTAAAACATATGAGTTTGGACTTGTCTTTGGATGAGCTATACCGAGTGTTTGTTACCCTCTTTGAACTCGTAAAATAGAAAAGAGGCACTCATCGATCATGATGGAGAAAATGGGAAGGAAATCTTTTTTGCAAATAAATGGCAGTAGTTTGTCGTTACCTTTGAACATGGCACTTGTCTGCATATCATTTCATTCAATTGGGTATATATCTGATCTCCATGACAATACACTTTCATGAGTCATGCCACTACTTTGATTCTTTCAAAAGAATGCATTGTCCACTGTCGCATTGTGTGTTTGTCCCGTTTAGTCATGCTGCCAAGTCTTCTGTCATACCGCTTGATGTTCAAAGGGAAGTTGAAGAAGTTTTCCTCTACAGTCTAAACGGTCTCTGTGTCATTACTTTTGAGTCAGTCCTGTGGTTACTACATTCACATCATTCCAGAACTATGTTCCGAGTTTTGTGTCGTTGATGTGGGACCCATCATGTCCCTCATTTGATGAGACTATCCCCATCGACATCAGCTCATCATCCGGGAAATAGTCTTAGAAACAAAAACTTAGTACCTTGAGATCTGTATGCCTTAATGACAGATTCTCTCACTCTCGACATAGATTCACATCATTGACCTTTGATCGATAGAATCGACTGGGTGTTCGACATCAAGACATCTATTCACAATCATTAGATTGTACTAGGGTACCTTGGGAATCATTTACATCAATGTTGATCTCCCTCGCACTTGTTAATGGTTCACATCATTGGTCGATAATCAAGTGGTTTCTACCATGTTCGACTTCAGATCATTGTAATCACATGGATAGAATCATACTTTGCAGATGATGAGATGAAGACCCTGGGTATTTGTTTAAAGCACTCATTGCTTTTCCCCAGGTTGCGATGGAGTTTTGTATATCTAGCATGGATCCACATTTGTATGGTCGTGGATATGCTCAAATTTGCATCTATATGACATAGATCTATGGTGTATATCTGGTAGCTATGTCCAAGTTTGAGTCCTCTATCACATGGATCTACGATGTATTCTAGTAGCCATGCTTGTTTATTCCTCCCATGGATCTGCCTTGTATTGGTCTGTAGTCATGAGTTGGTTCCTTCTGTCTATGAGTAAAAAATATTGATGTACTACAAATGCCTACTTGACAACATGCTCCGATTGAGCTGACATTTTCACCTCGAAGCAACAACTTGTTCTCTCAAATCTCTCGTTTATCATATCCCTCTAAGACTCACGCTTTGGGGGGAATTCTGTTATACCCAAATCCTATCATCACCATGTGATAATACCTTTGAGTTACATGTTTTCCCTTAATCCTAGCACTTGGGGTGGAAACCCCATGTTGTTGAAATTTTTAATTTTCTCTATATTCCATTCAAGTTAAAAGTTCTCAAGAGTGGGGATGTGATCTTTGATGAACTAGTTGCGTGAAAGAATTGAGTGGGAAATTTGAATGAGTTTCCTGAACAATAATGTGATGCACAAATATATGACCATCATATTCATCATCATCATCATGAATCTCATCATCATCATCATAATCATCATAATAATCATAATCACCATCTTCATAATCATCATAATCATAATAATCATCATACTCATCATAATCATCATCATCATCATCATCATAATCATCGTAATCATCATCATCATCATCATCATCATCATCGTAATCATCATAATCATCATAATCATCGAGATCATCATCATCTTCATCTTCATCCTCATCATCATCGTCATCTTCATCGTCATCATCATCATCATTATCATGATCATCATGATCATCATCATTTTCTTAATCATCATGATAATCGTCATCATGATCATGATCATCATCAGCAACAGCAACAACAACATCATGATCATGATCATCGTCTTCATCATCAACGATATCACCATCATCACCATCATATTCATCATCATCATCATCATCATCATCACCATCATGATCATCACCATCATCACCATCATCTTCATCATGTTGATCATCATCATCCTCATCCTCATGATAATCATCATCATCGTCTTCATGATGATGATGATGATCATCATCATCGTCATCATCTTCATGACGATGATGATGATTATGATGTTGATGCTGATCATCATCGTCATCATCAGGCTTCATGATGACGATGATGATGATGCTGATCATTATCATCATCGTCATCGTCACCATCGTCATCGTCATCATCATGTCTTAAAAGAGTTACTAACATAATCATCATCACCATCATCTTCATCATCATCATCATGTTGATCATCATCGTTGTCATCATCGTCAGCATCATCATCATCATCATCATCATCATTACCCTCATCATTATCGTAATAATCATCATAATCATCATTATTATTATGATAATCATAATCATCATCATCATCATGACCCTCATCATAATCATCATAATCATAATCATCATCATCATCATCGTCACAATCATCATAATCATAATAATCATCATAATCATCATCATCATCATCGTCACAATCATCATAATCATAATAATCATCATAATCATCATCATCATCATCATCATTATAATCATCATAATCATCATCATCATCATCGTAATCATCATAATCATCGTAATCATCGAGATCATCATCATCTTCATCTGCATCATCATCGTAATCTTCATCATCATTGTCATCTTCATCGTCGTCATCATCATCATCATCATTATCATGATCATCATCATGATCATGATCATCATGATCATGATCATCATCATCATCATCATCATCATTGTATTCATCATCATGATCATCATCGTCATCATTGTCATCATATCATCATCATCAGTATCATGATCATCATCATCGTCTTCATCATCAACATCATCACCATCATCACCATCACCATCATCATCATCACCATCATCACCATCATCACCATCATATTCATCATGTTGATCATCATCATCTTCATCCTCATGATAATCATGATCATGATCATCATCATCGTCTTCATGACGATGATGATGATCATCATCGTCTTCATGATGATGATGATCATCATCATCATCGTCATCATCACGTCTTAAAAGAGATACTAACATCATCATCATCATCACCATCATCATCATCATGTTGATCATCATCATCATCATCATCATCATCATCATCATCATTATCATCATCATCATCATCATTATCATCATCATTATTACCCTCATCATCATCATCATCATCATCATTATCATAATCATTATTAGCCTCATCATCATCATCATAATCATCATAATCATCATAATCTTAATCATCTAATCTTAATCATCATCATCATAATCATCACAATCATAATAATCATCATTATCATTATGATCATCATAATCATCATCATGACGATGACAGCAATGATGACGACGATGATGATGAGGGCGAGGATGAGGATTATGACAACGAGGATGATGATGATGACTAGGATGAGGATGGTGAAGAAGATGATGATGATGAGGGAAAGGATGAGGACGATGATGACAAGGATGAGGATGATGAGGATGATGATGATGAATAGGGTGAGGATGATGAAGATGATGATCATGATTATCATGATGATGATTAGGATGAGGATGAGGATAGTGATGACGATGATGATGATGATGATGATGAAGATGAAGATGATGGTGATGATGATGTTGATGAATATGTTGATGAAGATGATGATGATGATGATGAAGATGTGATGACAAGATCTTTACCTTGGTCTTCACTAAATGGTTCTGAGCTTCGCCAACATTATAATAGAATGGTTATGAGTGATTACTCACTCCTATAAAGAATGCACTTTATGGAACTACCAAACTCCATAGTTTGGATCTTCCTCTTTTAAGACATCGGACTAGGTCCATAAGTCTTGATTCTTCATGTGCACAAATCTAAGAACATGAGGCTTCAGAGGGCCCAAAAAGTTGTATTTTTTTTTACTACTTCCTTGGATCATATTGAATTGTCAGATTAGTCCTTGGAATGGGTGTTTGGAGCAATCCTTAATTTATCACTCAATTAGCTTCTCCCCCTATAATCTAGACATCTTCATTCACTGAGCTCCCCCTAAAATTGCGATGATGAAGATGATGATGATGATGAATATGATGATGATGATGAAGATGATGACAATGATAATGAAAATGATGATGATGATGATGATGATGATGATGATGATGATGAAGATGATGATCATGATAATGGAGATGCTGATGAATTGGATGACGATGATTTTGATGATGAATATGATGATGAAGATGCTAATGATGACGACAACGAATATGATGATGATGGTGATAATGAAGACGTTGATGATGAAGATGATGATTATGATGATGATGATAAGGAAGATGATGATGATGAAGAATATCATGACGACGAGGAGGATGATGATTATGAATATGATGATGATGATATTGATGGAGATGATGAAGATGATGGTGATGACGATGACAAGGATGATGATGATGATCATCGTCATTGTTGTCGACATCACCATCATCTTCATCGTATTCATCATCATCATGATCATGATCATCATCATCATCATGTTCGTCCTTGAAGGGACTTATGTATAGGATCTCACTATAAGAAATGCAACCAATACAAATTATGACAAAATCCTAGCTAAATTAAATTAAATTAAATTAAACTACACTAAATTAAAAACATAGAGTTGTTTAACTATAATTAATTTAAAATGCAACAAAATAAAAAATATGCAAATAAAGAAAAACCCAAAATAAACTAAAAAAAAGATAAATATGCAAAATAAAAAACAAAAGAAAATAGAAAATAGAAAATATGCAAATAAACAAACAAAAAAACCTAGAATTCAAAAACACCCGTGCACTATCTCATTAGAAAAACAACAATGAACAAGTTCACTCCCGCACACTAGTTCATTAGCAGCATCCAGAGCACTGGTAATTTGATGAAAAGAGTAGTGGTAAATCGAGGAGTAGGGGATACCAGTCCAGAGGATACCGACGTTCACTGTGGAGGAAATCTGGCCACATTCCAGAGGATACCAAAAAAATCCGACCGCAGTCTAGAGGATACCGGTGTTCCCAGGGGAGGCAATCTGGCCGCAGTCCAGAGGATAACAAAGGGCCTAATGAATTCTGTAATCCCATTAACCCTAGCAGCGAAGGAATTTGGGAAAAATACGTCAAATTTCCGAATCAATACGGATTCGGTATAGTCATACTAAAATTATAATTTTTTTGTTGTGCTACCATCGCTTCTATTATCAGTGGATCTAGTAAGGGTTTTCTATTATTGGAGAATCTGAAGCTCCTCCTTAAATTCAGGGAAAAGACATATGGGTTGAGCACTCCAAGCCAGTCGTGCTCTTGTATAATTTTATGAATCATGGCACAATTTGCAAGCTTTTGTAATTTTATTTTATTTAATGGCTTGGAACAGTGTGCAGAGTCCTGCAGGAGCTATAATATGAACTGGTTCAACCGATTCTGTCGAAACTTTGAACCTGAGACGTGTTTCTTCTAAGCATTTATTTTTTCTTTAATAATTAGTTTTACCTCGATTATGGTACAAATTACAAGCTTTTGTTATTTTATTCTATTATATGTCTAAAACATTCTATAAAGTGCAAGCTTGTGGAATCTTATTCTATTTAATGGTCTAGAACAGAGTCCTCTACGAGCTATAATTTGAACTGATTCTGTTGAAACTTGAATGTGAGACTTCTTTCTCCTTTAAAGACTCATTTAATTTTTCTTTAAGGGTTAGTTTTACATGGATTATGGCACACTTTTCAAGCTTTTGTGATTTTTTTATATTATGGGTCTAAAACATTTTGTAGAGTGCCATAGGAGCTGCAATTATAATGACTGGGTACAATTCAACCTAAGACCTATTTCTCCTTTAAAGAAACATTTGATTTTATTTTTATGCTCAGTTTTACCTGAATTACAACACACTTTGCAAGCTTTTCCCATTTACTGGTTTGGATTTTGGAACAATGTATAGTTCCCTAGGACTCATGGGCTATAATTTGAATTGACTCTAGTAAATTGACCCGCATACCTATTTCTTCTTTAAAGACACACTTGATACAAGTATTATTTTTCAACGACACTTATATCTTTTTGCCTCTGTTTGGCATATACCATGGTAGTTAGTGTGGTTGCCTCTATTTGGCATATCTCAAAGAGTCCGAAGGTTATCAAGAATATTGTATCCTGCCTGTCTCTTCATTAAACCCTCTGTGATCATTTCTTCCTTAAATATATGCTGTGTAATTTCGATCACATCATATCTTCCAAAATACTATCCTTAAATCCTTCTCAACATATGCAGAATTCCCTTTATAAATTTATGTTTATTAATTTCCTCTGGCTTACTCTTTTATTTCACCAAGACTGTACATGCATACTTTTCTAACTTTTGGAAGACTTATATTTTTCACATCTTGACCATCTTTAAACAAACTGAGGGTATGGCTAGGTATCCACCTCAACTAGGAACAAGACCATGTCACCTTAAAACCTTACTAACAAACACACAGTCTCTAGCAGTCACTTTAAAATGGTCTTTCAAACTGCTCAATTCAACACTTAGTCAATTTTGTCAGACCCTAGTCATTACTGTGCTAGGAGGCATTTTGGAGGACTCATATCTCACATGTGTGAACACCCAGAGGGAAATTGAGATCATGAGTGGATGCCCAAATCATCAAAGAATGGACCCATAAAATCTGATGAATTTATCAGTTAAAGAGCTTACTCTAGTGTGCATTTCCAAGTGGGCTCTCAACCTCTTGTTTTCAACACTCGGTCAATTTTTCATATTTTTGGATATGTAAGCTAATGTTTTTACCTCTTTTGGAAGGCTGATATTTTTCTCATGTGGTCACCATAAGAAAAAATAAGAACATGGATGGATAGCCACTTCATTAAAGAACATTCCTATACCTTCTAATGAATTTATCATCTCTCAGATAGGATTTGGTGGGCATTTCAAAATGATTCTTCAACCTTGTGATTTGCCACTTAGTTAATTTCTTTAAACCCCAGGTCTCAAAGATGATTTCAACTTTTCATCAAACTTGGAGTGTAAGAGATTCAATGGATGGAGGACAACCAGATGAATCCATTAAGACTAGTTTCATCCTCTGGAAATACTTTCTCTCTCCTTGGAGGGCATTTTAATGAAGTATGATGTAAAAGCTGCTTAAGACCTTGTTTTGGCAGATCCATAATTTCTGCCTCAAGTACTTTCAGGTCAAAGTAAGAACATGGTCAAGTAGACAAAATAGCCACCTATAGGATTCCCATATGGTGTGGGAATTTCTTTCAACCCACAAATTATGGAGGGCATTCTCCTAGAGCAACTTGTCTAATTTGACCAAAAGGAACTTATTTTGGGAGGCTTGTAACTTCTTCCTCAAACAGTTGTTCTGAGAACTGGTGCCATGGTCAGATAGATACTTCAAACAAATATGGGATGATAGGCCATGGTAGGAATTTTCTCCTTCTTATGAAATACAGTGGGCATTTTCATAAGACTATTGCTTTAGGAAAAATTTTCACCACTTGGTCTTTTTCCAATTTTATCATATCAACAGTTCTTTTTTCATTAATGAACATCTCTAGGATATGTCTGTCCACAATCACCAGTTGACCAAATGTCACCAATTCTTCATTCATATATTGACATCAATTCCAACACATTCATCTTCCATATCGCCAACAATGATTCCTGTTGCCGCCTTTCACACACCTGGGTCACGTGGCAGAAATCTTCAAGCCACTCGGTGTGTCCTTGGGGGAAAGTCTCGAGTCAAGGCTGTCACCTTGTTCTTGACTCCTCCGTTTAGGCTCAACTCCTAACGAAGCCAAGGGGGGTAGACCCTATTAAGTTACTAAGGATGATTTCTTAGTGTGGTGATGTTAAACTGAATCAGCTATTTAGGGGTTTGAAGATTTTAAATATAAACAATTAAAGATGACAAGATATGAAGATAAACGCACGAAAGCACAAAGATGATACACAATATATATATATATATAAAGCAAAAATGACTAGTGCCTTAGAATCGATTCAAATCAAAATGATCAATGTGCTTGCATGTGCTCGGAGTGAATGTTTTGCGATTGCATCTTGGTATGTTTTAAGTTAAAATTAAAGTATGAATTGATTAAATTAGGCTAAGGGGGGACTCCAGATATACTCGAGAGTACTTGGAGTATGTCCAAAACAAAGCCTTCACGGCTACCCGCAAGGAATATGTGGGATGAAATGGAGTCTCTGGGGCTATTGTTCGTAATGCACCCATTAGGGTGTGACAAAGATCGGCACCCCGAGGTCACTTTTCAGAAGTTCCCGCTTCCTTTGGGTATTTTGCCACCGTGAAGGTTTGATCGAGGTATTGGATTTTCACCTGATGGTTTGTCAATTGGGGAAGGTGAGTTCTAAATATGCTAGTCACCCAAGTGCTTTTGATACATCTTGACTGATCAGATGAACCGCAGCCAAGTGCAGAGCATACACACTAGAGTCTTGTAGATTTTAATAAGTTTTAAGCTGTGTGTTCTTGTTTAAAAGAAAAGCCTCCAAGAACCTCTTTCGATCCAAGTGGATCTCAATCGGGGAATCAAGGAGGGGTTAATTTTAAAGTTTTTGATAAACTAATGATGAAAAAATAAAACAACTACACAATCTGGTTTTCTAATTAATCCTACCACGAATCTCTTTCCCCTTGAGGGTCACTCGGGAAATCGTGGGGTAAGTATTATGATTAATTTTAAATGTAATATATGGAGTATGGAATTAAAAACAAGATTAAGTATACTACCCTACAAATCATATCAATTCTAGTGAAAAATAAATAAGCAGAAAATGACGAAAATGGCACCGACGCGAATCCCCCTAGGGGGGATGGGGAATGGGCTCGAAAGAGCCTATTCAAAGAATGATTTTATTACAGTGGTTAAAATATCAAAGAAATTATAAATCAGAACTTTCTTGGTCCTTATACAGGCTGAAACCAAGATCTTATAGTTATACAAAAATTTTAAGAATTTTGTGACAAAAGGGAGACCCCTGGGGGGATTTGAGCGCTCCCAAAAGCCACTTTGGACAACAGCTTCCTTTATTCTCTGTCAGACCTGATAAAGGACAGCTAGCATGTTAGAATAAAAAATTCCCAAAATCAATTTAAGAGTACCTTTGGGTCAGCCTACTTTATCTCAAAAAATAATGAAATTAAACTAGCTAAACCGATGAAAAAGGAACCAAGGAAAGCAAGATTTCCTTGGGATCTTGGCATGCTGTTTGTGCAGCCAATTAAATTGCACTGATATTGCATAATATTAAAATTTATAGCAGCGAAAGGAAATCTAATGCACGTGATCTACAAGTTTTCTTTCAAATTCATGCAAAAAGGACGATTTCCCTACAACTAGATCTGGGATGCTTATGATAATTTTAAGTGCAAGATCTAGGACATGAGCTATGAAATATTATATATATGTATATTTTAATTTGATGAAACAGATACAAATGAAATCACAGCTATGAACTGAAAAGGTAACCGGGTAAAGTGTTGATTTTTTGTAGAAATGAGAAGAAGAGGAAAGAAGGTCGGATCGTTGCTTGAATGGAGCAAGCTGGAAGGAGGCCCTTTTGTGGAGTGCCGAGGGACAAAGTCTTGAGCTTATTGGATAGGAAATGAGTCAATCTAGATCCATATCCTCATCCAGTCGGGGACCTGCAACTAAATAACACAAACCTGCACAAACCTCGTGAGATCTAGATATGGATGTATAAAGCAACAAAAATGAGAGATTATGCAGAAATAACCTTATTTAAGCATATAACTAAGATTTTTGAGCATACATCATATGGATAAACAGGATTAAACAATCTAGCTTTCCTAGTTTATAACCTTACTAGATTTAGCCGAATCCTAGAAGCCAGAACACGGAAACAACACAGGATTTGGCAAGAAGTTGCAGCTACCGCATCAGCAGCATAACACTGAGCATCCACACAATCAAAAGCACTACACAGTATAGCCTCCAAAGCTTCTTTATTCACAAATAATGATCAAATACAGAGTTACAATGGCAATCCCTTCAGTCCAGCTCTAACTAGCTTGTAAGAGGGAGCCTCCAGCAGGATATATACAATTTGCAGGCCATCTAGCCCAGGGGGGGCACAATTCCTCATGGAATCAAGTGAAATCAACTGATGCAGAGTTCATCAATGCACAACTGAAGCTGGACTGAGCCTACTTGTCAACCAGGGGCCTGATCTAGCTGACAAATCAACCCATACACTGACACATCGGCCCAAAACTCATCCAGATGAGCAAAAACGTGTTGAGGAGAGAGGGAGGGTGAAACTCCCCATAAAGGATGCTCAAGATCAACTCTGGATATGATTTGATCACCTCCTTCAGTCAAGGATTTGTCAGATCCAGTCAATCTGCTTCAGATCTGACTGATTTCAATCAAATCGGCTGAGAATCCACTGATTTATTGTTTTTGTATTTGCTCCATTATTCATCAATTTATTAATTAAAATAATCAATAATTGATTTTTGGGGCTTTTTGACCTGAGTGATGGAAAATCACTCAAAACTAGGAAATAGCGGGTCCATGGGTTTACATGGTGCTCTTAGCTTGAAAATGAGCACCTACATGACTGGAACTGATTATTTGGCCCAATTTTATTACAAAATCAAATTTTCCAATTAAACTATTAAAAAATAGCCTAAGTTTTGGAAAAATTAAAATTTAATAAAAAACACTGAAAAAACTAAAAAATTGAAAAATTGAAAAACACCTAGGGGGACTTAGACATGTTCATATGACTCAAAAATGATGTCTAGCATGTTTATACATTGACACATAGACTCTAATAACCTCAATAGGCCTAAATTCCAAGCCGACCACCCCAACTTTGGAGGTATGGAGTGAAAAACTCAGAAATTATCAGTCGTTTGTTCAACAACCAATAATAACCAAGGGAAAAAACACCATGGGCTGATCGGATTGACAAATGAATTCTAAGAGACCGATTCTTTTACAGACACTATCATGCTAGAACATTTATTACAATTCCCTCATGGGGTATGAACATGTGATATGATACAACAAGCACTTCCCAGAAGTACTTCCAAAGGTATTTTTGAAGTCCAAACAAGTCAACCCTGTCCGGTTCACCAGGCTCACTTGATAATAACCACTAAGTACAACTTAGGTGGTAACAATTCCCAAGAGGATGGAGATGAGAGGTTACCCTTCATCATCTCAACCTGAATATGTAACTTAGCCATTTCTAAAGCCTCAGATATTGATAGGTCGTCATTAGTGCAACTCTCCCATTGAAGTGATAAGGATTTGAATAACATAGCCTTTTTATGGGGTGCAATGAGCCCTTACTTATCTTGGATTGAAACTGGAGATTCTTTTCCATATACTATACATCTTCCTATTGTTTCCCTTGGCTTTGAGGTTGAAACTATAGAAAAAGGACAGTTGTAGGTCTCATCCATTGTCACAAGAAATCAATACTTAGTTACTACTTGTGTTAGTTCCTAATGAATAATGAATGACATGTTACACTTTGGAATGATGATCGTGTAATCTTATTTTTTTAAAATTAAAATTGCATCTTTTTGTATTTATAAGATACCTATTCCCATATTTTAGTCGTAGTTGAATTTTTTGTTACATATTTTTTCCGTATCATATCCGAATTGTATTCAAATCCATACTCTATTATTGCTACTATGGTTTTGACTATTTACTTCGTATTTTCTGAGGATTTATATGAAATATAGGCCATATTTCAGGTGTAAAATGACCCATAATGGGCATTTTTCCTGTCAAATTTCAGCCTTGAACTCATCCATCGCCTGTTTGATAGAGAACGGGCCTGAACCATACCATTGCGACTAAACAAATTCGGGATTTCCCTGTTGTAGAACATCGTAGAAATGGTAAGAAAATGGTCTTGGGTAGTGTAAGATGATTCAGGGTTGTGATAAGACGATTCTGAATCCAACATCACCCTATCCACGTCCATGTGCAAAACTACTCAAAACGATTCAGGATTCAGAAAAGCTTGGGGAAGACTCCAATCTCCCTAATGACGCAGATGTAGGTAAATAAAATGAATAAGGGCATCATTGCAGTATACTATTAAAGTCTATCCAATTTTGATTATATAACCCATAACTAAATATTTATGTTTTCTTTTAAGCAACAGTGCAACCGCAGCAATGAATCTAGCGGTACTCAGCACAGAACAGCTGATGTTGGGATGTGCATGTCCCATGATAGTGGGGATCAGAGTGGTCATTTTGGTATGTGTGCTATGGAAATTGAAATATCTACTGTGATTATAGATATTTATTTCATGACGTATACTTATAAATTTTCTTCTTTTAATGGAATACCGTGAAGCTCAGGAGGGTGAACCACAAGAGGAATTATCAAGTAGAGAAACAATTAACACACCAATTGTCACAGCTACACAAACAAGTAAAGAGAAATATTGTAATTTTAATCAAAATGATGAACTATTAATTTTAATAATATTTCAACATATCGATATGCCCATTTTCATTGTTGCAGTTCACGCACCTTTAGAACTGCCTCCATGCCCTACTCAATGATGTACAATAAGTATGATACACGAGGGCATGGAAACACAAACACTAGCAGGACATGGCTTTGTAGATATTCCACCAAATGATGATGATAATACCCCAATTATTATCAGTTATTACAATGCAAAAAAATAGAAATCAAAGAAAAAGTAGATGTATAAATTCATGACTTGTATTTGGATGTATATCGATGTTGTTAGTCTAAAACATTGTTTATATACCTCATTATGATTCAATGTTTTTTATGTTTATATGTTTTGATGACTAGCCTAGTTATGCATGAATGTTAATGTGTTTTCTATGTAAACAACATCATTTATTGGGTGTGGGGAATTGAGAGTGATGTGAGGGGGGGGAGGGGCCATATGAGCTTCCACCTTCACATGGTTGGACCTGTTCAGTAGAGAATATAAAACTCTTCTCAAAACAGAGAGGAGCTCAATAAGGTATAAATACTCTTTTATTACTATGTATTAAAGATGGTTGTAAATTTTTAAATGCATGTCTCTTTCTTAAAAAAATGTTAATAAATTTAACATTTCACAGTTCATTGATTTCTACATGACTTTGTTGTAGAATTTAAATGACTGTTTATTTGCTTATATACTATTTACTCATATAAAAATTATGTCTTTGATTATTTATGCAGGTCTTGGTGACGGAAATGCATCTCGTGGACAACTGTTATCAAGTTGCATGGGAAAATGGATCTGGCAAAAGGAAAATGATAAGGTAAGGGTTTTGACATGTTTTTTATCCTTAATGTGTTTGTCTTTATCCTTAAATTCTATTTCATTCTATTAATATACAAGAGATACAACCAATAGTAAATGTCACATGCCCCAATTGGCAGAACATTTTTTATGTTTTAAGAAACATTATGTTATATTTTATGTTAAAGTTTGTAATTAATGACCAAGTGGGGTCAAGGATAATTTAATGTAATTGCAGAAAATTTTATTAATAAATAAATGAAAGATGAGACAACAGCTTAGGGAAGTTGTTAAATGAGTGTTTTACTGGTCCCTTGATGGAGGAGGTTGGGTTGAGAGCAGATTGACATTTGGCAGCATCCTTAAATAGGCTTCTAGCTATTGCAAGTGGCAACTTCCCTATTTTTGTGGCCATGATTCCCCAAGAAAGTGGAACAAGAGCAGGTGGCTCATTAAGTAAAAATTGACCCAAAAGACCTAGGAATGTTAATAAAACTTCCCATTGAAGATAGCTGAGGCTGCTCATTCTGGATTTGTGATCATTCGAAGTGAATGAAGTGCACAAGAGAATTCGATGGAGGGGACTAGATGAAGTATGTTTTGAGTGGAAAAGTGTTGAAGACCTGAACTAGTGCAACTATTCTAAGCTGAGTTCATACTGTTGTACGCAGAATTGAATTTCCGCTGAACACTCAGTGGAGTTGCAGAGGATTCCTAGACTACATCTCTCACCCAGTACTTCTACCAGGTGGACCAGGAGACAAGCATGGGGGTCCTGAGAATTGCAGTCCAGCTCTTCTCCAGGAGTTGGTTGGGAGGAACAGGTTCCTTAAGTTGTTGTCACCTCATATGTACTTCCAGATTTTGCTTTTTTATTTCAGTTATCTAAGTATTTACTGTTATCTGGAAAGTTTAAGATTTATCAATGATATGGTATACTTCTGTTCTTATTGCTGTTAGGGTTAGTTAGGAGAAATGTATATTCTGTGAAAGTTAGTAAGTTCTGAACTAGCTAGATTAGGGTAAATGAGTAGAAGAAATTCTGATTAAAATCGATAGATAGAAAGAAAATACCTAACTATATTTTTCCACACCTTTATTAAGGTAGTACTCTAGTACAGTAGGTTAGTTTATTTTCAAATAAAGAATTTGAATGAAGTATGTATGCAGGTGAAATTGTTATTTTCTACAGGATCTTTTGTATAAATTGTTGTATGTTTTCTTTTATACTTTTCATTTGGTTAGAATTATTTAAACATATTAAATAAAGATAGATAAAAAAGAGCTAAGGGTATTATACACTAGTCTGTGTAATGGATTACACAACAAATCAAAATTAATACTATAAATCTAATCTTTTAATAATAGACAGATAATATAGAAATAGGAAATTATCATGATTAAGTTTTAATTTAAAAGGAATAGTATACAAGGATAAATAGTTATCAAATTAATTCATCTAAGTGAAAATACAAACTAGGGTAAATCAAGAACAAAATAATAATTGTGTAATTATCCTCAGAAGAAGTAGGGTTTGTAAAGTAACCTATTTAAAAGAGTTGTTATGCTCATATTTAATTAAATTCAAAATTTATCTATCCTAATCCATACAACCATATTGTATCAATTAGATGACAGTATGGAATTGCATGTTTATTCCATGAATAATAATAAAAATAAAAACTTAACAGCATATCTACAATCTATGAGATTATAGAAAAGAATGAAATTATTCAGCCAATATCTTCTTTCTATTTCTTTTTCTACATAATTCATTTCTATTTTTAATAACTAAGTTATTATAAAAAATACCCTACGGTAAAAAACCCTCAGATTATAATTTACATAAATAAAACAAATTAACTAAGATTTTATTTAATCCCCAAACCTTCAAGAGGTTATTTTTTCCAACAAAAGTAAATATAGTAATCAAGATATATATGAAAAGCTGAAATCAAACTTTTAAGACCGAAAAAGTGAACATAAATAGTCTTGGCCCTATGGCCTTTTTAGATTACAAATCAAGGCTTAAAAGCCTATTTCAAAAGGTATCATTACTACAAATAGATTTCACATTAAAAAAATAGTGTCTTGGCTATGAAAACCCTTCCAAAACTCTGCTAAAAACAACCACTAGGGCTTTATAAATTTAAAACCAATCATCATATAACAACCCCTGGCCAGTCCAAGTTTTTACATAGTAGTTCATCATAGTCGAGTTGAAGGACCCCTTAAATATACAAACTCCATCAACAAAAATCAACACTTTAAACCACTCTAGGAGAACCCTTCAGTGAAACCGAGGCTTACCAGGGAATCGATTTGGTGGAGTCCCTTCTCTTCACGGTTTTCAAACCCCAGGAAACCCTTTATACTGCATCCTGCAAAGGTTTAAACAAAAAAGAAATAAGTTAGAACTATTTTGATAATAAACAAAAGAAACTAATTCGAATAATGCATTAATGCTAAATTAGAAGGAATTTATACTTGGAATTATATCCTCTAACTCTGTTGTTTAAAGACAAGTTTCAAAACCCTAGCCACTTCTTTTGTAGACAACAAGATTTGGGAGGGCACTATTAGGAATTTTATAAGCACACAGTGCTCTTGTCCAACTTTCAAACTACCTTTCAAAGAACGACGAGTGAAGACAAATACCATACTGAACATTAAATAGTAAACATCAGTTGAACCCTAGCTACCTTTGAGAGAACGTTTAGCTTCAAAAGATAACTGAAGGAGATTTACGTAGCTCACTGAGTACAAACCAAGTTTCCAAACCCCAAGATGGAGCAGAAACAAATGCCACCTTACCGAATGGACTGTGAAGTCCTTTATTCCTCTATCTCCAATCTTTAAAACTACAAGTAATAGCTCGTGCCACTCCACAACCACAACAGACTAGAAGTCGTGCTCACCTTCTCAGGCTACGACTTCACCAGTTGCAAAGAACAATGCCTACCAAGGTAAAACCCCAACAATTCGAGGGTATTGTGGCTCAACCCAACCATAAACTCATAAAACCTTCAATGCAGAACAACTTAGAAGGCATAGGGATCTTGTATAAGGAGAAGGAGTAAGTTTGACAGTAAACCTTGCGGCCATAAGCCTACCACTTTCACAACACACAACAGTCTAATAAGAATAAGAAGAATGCAAAATTTTAGGGTTTAGAACATTTTATACTGCCTTCGGTAAAACCCCAAAAACCTAACCTTTGTTTTGCCAACATGTGGCTTGTAAAAGCTTTGCAATTGTGGGTCTTTAGCTATAGCTTGAAACCTTGCTTAACATGCATATAATAGTAGAAAAGAAATTTTTTAATACCATGGTATATTACATGTTATGGATTGGTATTCATGGTTTAGGTATATTTATCAAATAGTCTAAAACATGGGAGTTAGATAGTAAAAACATTAGGGTTTAGTCTGGTTTTCGAATATAGTAGATATATATATAAATTCAAATATTGAATTCCCTAATCTTGGAATTAGTATAGGAAACTTAATGCAAAATATCTATATCATGGATATTGCTTAATTAAAACTATAGCAAAGGAAATCAATTGTGAAACTCCATTACTAGCTATCACAACAAATATGCCTAGATAGCATATTAACATAGGTATTAGAATTTCATAATGCCATGTAGTAAAATTTGATGAGAAGAGAAAGTATACACATGAAATAAGGGCAGTCTTCTTATAAGTATTAATACATCCTTCCCTACATAAAGAGTTATAACTGTATTGTTGAAATAAAATAGGTGGTGTTAGTACATATATAAACATTAAGTGCTAAGCCTAGTTCAAAAAATACCTTGTACATCATAGTACGGTTTCCTAAATGAGTCCTTAATTAAATATGCTTAATATTCTTACTCAGATCCTTAGATCTTTCCATATTTACTCAAATATCAGTAAAAGTAATAATATTGGAAAATGTTATAACATCAAGTAGCTTCAATAGGGTAACTGCTAGATGAGATACTTCTCCCTAAGGTTGTATCCAGTTTTCTATAATAAAAATAGAATGATACAAAATTAAACAAACAAAAGCTAGTTATGATGGTTAGAAGAATTATTAAGCCAATTTTAGTTTGCTAGAAAAGTACTCACTATTATCAGCTATGAAGATAGTAAATAATAAGATCAACCATACCTCTTTTCTTTGCTTAAGCTGTAAACAAATAATTTAACTAGCATTCTATTATATGCTAGTTGAATGTTATTCTAGATTTGGAAAGACTGGTAACAAAATGTCTTAACTATTTACCTGTGCATAATCTGTAGAAGAAGTAACACTTTACTGCGTTATAGATAAGCTAAGTAAGCCTCGATCTCAACTGAAGTTCTTTCCTATTATACAAAACTAAAATATTTACAAATGTACATATCTAAATACTACTATTTAAAGTAACCGTTAGCAATTATTGGTCCCTAGGCAGTGATGAATACAAACATTTTATGTTACATGAAAATTTTTAAATTTTTACGAATTTTTGGGTTATTACAGTAAATAACTACTTTTAGACTATCATCCAAACTAGGAGACAACCTTCTACATAAAGCAAAAATGCTTCTTACTAACGTAGAAAAATAGAAGAAAAATCACGTAGAAGAAATTAGGATTTTTCCAGCCCTTCTTCCTATACTTTCGGCATGATGAAACCCTAGGTTAATAAATTTTAATTTTTCAAACCCTAATTGTTCATCTATCTTTCAAAACTAAATTTTCTGAGTTGTATACTTGTAAATATTATTCTTAGGTTATTTTTGTTTCTCTTAGGTTTTAGACTTAATTTTTATGTGTTTTTGTAACTTTTATTTTATCAAAAAAGAAAGCCCTAAAAAAAGAATTTATGTTTAAAACCCAAAAAACGCAGACCTGCTGCTCCCACAATCCGAGCCCTTTCCTTTATCAAACTATTGTAGCTGCAACTGTTTTCCCAAATTTTTGAAATTTTGGACCCTCCTTTTTATTTTATCTTGCCTAGGAGTGTGTGGATTCATGAACTCTGTTTTGTTTTTCCCTCTACTACAATTTGGATTGTCTTGAGGTCAACTGTTTTCATGCTTTTCAAAAAATTGTTGTGTCTGCAAATGCTTTGGGTCGTGGAGTTTAAAGTTCGATCTGAAAGTGTTGTCCTTTGATCTGAATGATTTCTTTCAGTGCTATTGAAAGTCCATTTCTGTTCGAATCAAAGTTTTAGTTCTCTTTGGAGCCGTAGTGTTGGAGAATAAACAAACTACTTCTATCGCTGCACCGCCGAAGTCTTTCGAAACTTAATATTTTTTTGATTTGGTTTTTCAGAGGCCAATTGAACATGAATCGCGGCCATAGTTCTCTATGCAGCTGTCGTTTTGGAAACCTTGTTTTTTATCTTACCGACGTTGCGGAGATCCTTATTTTATTTTTGTCGATCTGTAGTATTAAAGTTTTCAATCGTTGAAGTTTTTATTGGTTTGCGGAAGTTGTAGTTTGATTGTTACCCGCCGTTGCAGCTCCTCAATGAACTAATCTCCCGATGCTGCTATTCTGTTCACCGATGGTTTTTCCTAACTTTTGCCGATGTTTTCTTTTTGCTGTAGAATCCATTGTCCATCCACCTTCCGCCGTTGCGGCTACGTATTGATCTATCCTGCCGACGCTTTATGATTAATCTTTTCGATCCCTGATGCCTGGACGACAGTTGCTATTGTTTTATTTTTGCTGACGGATAATTCTCAGTATTGATGTTTCCATGGCTTTACTACTTAAACTTTTTATTTTCGATGATTTGTTTTCTTTGTCGGAGCGTTTTAATGTTTGATCAGAGGGTTAGTCTCTTGTGTCACCGATGCGGCGGTTGCGTTGAGCTCATCAGCGCCGACGTTTAGTCATGGAAACTTTCGATCGCTGAATTTTTTATTTGAAAACGGAAGCCGCAGTCTGATTGTCTTCCTCAACGGTGGCTCTAAAATGCACTAACCACCCGACGTTATGTCATTCCGTTCGCCGATATGTTTCATTTTCCGCGGAACTTTTAGTCTGTCTAAGGCCTGCCGCTGCGGTTGTGAATGGGACTATCCTACCGATGTATATAGTGATTCTTCTCACCGAGAGGGTTTTTTCTTGCCTTTTTGTGTACTTTTACTTATGATGCTAGAGTTGTTTCGTGGGTTTTTGGTCGAGTCTAAGTTTCTCCAAGATAAGGCACGATTTAGGGTTCAGATGGGCGGTCACTTTGCTGTGATTCAGGTTTTCTTCAGTGGATTTTGAGTTAGTCCATATGAGACCTCACTTGAGTTAAGGAATCTGTTCTATCAGGCATGTGTTTTAGTTTTGAGCAGGGGTTTAAGCACAAACTTGCAGGATTTTCTTTTGCCTTGACAATCTTTATTTTCATACATTAATACTGTGTATATTTTATTCTACATAATGCATGTATTGATACAGTTTTGTGTTACTCAATTAAATGCTAAATGGTCTAAATCTGCTATTTTCATGGCAGGATGTTTACCGCGATTAGGATGTGTTTAAAAGACAAATTAGAAGGGAGGTAGCAAGGAAGAAATTGGCTAAAGAATGAAGGAGAATAAATAGAGAAAAGAAGAAGAGAGTCAAGTTTGAGCTCAACAGGCTCTAGCAGGGGACTAACGGATTATTGAGCAAGAAAAAAACAGGGCCAGTGGATTTAATAACAAATGAGGCCCAGGGAAAGTTTATCACTGATCAAGCTAGTCTCTCGTTATAAAAAGTGCTATTAATTTTTAATGAAATGTAACGTATTGCCTAAATCATGAGCACTCACAAAAGGACAAAATTGTGAGGTTAAACGGTTGAGGAGACCAAAGGTCATCGAGGGGCATCCCAAGAGTTTGCTTGTAGTATAAGTATAGGAGAGTTAGAGAGAATCTAAGACTTTTTCCCAGTTATATTTGTGAAGACATATTGTAAGAATAACTATTTCCTTTTGCAATAGATAATTACAATTTGCCTATTGGAGAAATCTTGGTGGAATGTTCAAATGTTGTGATATGGATTTGTTGAAGAGGAACTATTTCGTTTTCATCTTTGTGTCCATTAACTATGAGATCGTTCTAACTCTGTGAACCTATGTTCTTGTATGAATGTTCTCTGGTTTATTTTATAAAAATTTCCACTATGAGTAATGACTGTTGTTCATAAACAATTGGCTATCTGGTTGTTCAAATATCTTAAAATGTTCATGTGTTTTGAAAGAAGTATTAGCTATCTGTGATTTTTCATAATGCATGTACAAAATACATTACTCATTAATAAATGATAATCTTGCTCCCTAGGGATAGGTTAGGTAGTTAGTTTTAATTTCTTGCTGTGTGTGATTGAGATGCAAGAGAGTCTAAGATGAGAGGTAAGAACCTGCACATCACATTGTGACCGCTCCTCGTATTCTCTATCAATATACATTTTAGATAGGCACTTGCATGTCATACTAAAAACTAAAAAACACAAAAATATAAACAGTCGACCAGGCCACAACTGGTAAAACCTTTTATTTTTGTTACTTGACCTACGGTATCCGGATCGCAAACCGGATGGATTCCCTACACCAAACAGTCACGGGCTAGTTGGGAACATTGACTGGGGAGAATCCCTTGCTATTGTTTCCTACAAATTACCAGGCCTCAATAGTTTTGGCGCTAGAAGGAGGGCCGCCAGTGCATGGTTGGATGGGGAAATCCATTTCCTCGAAATAACTCCACCAGTGATAGTTTTGAAAGCAGTTTATTTCCTGACCCAAATACTGAAGAGAATAGAGAACATTTGTTTGCTGTGGACAACCAAGTAGTAAATGATCTGAGAAGACACACGCGGGCTTATGTAAAGAGTATTGGAGGATTACCCATTATCCCTGATTTACCCTGAAGAGAATACAAGAAGAAAGATCGTCCCATCTTGGAAGATTCAGTGTTGGTTGGAGATTTGGAAGAATTAGCAGAAGTAGCTTTACAGGAAGTTGTTCAGCCTTTGAATCAAGTAGGGCCAAACACACCTTACTATTCTCCTATGCAGACTCTTGTTCCTTCACCTCCTCACTCTCCACCCAGACTCATGGTAGGTGTAAATGCAAACCAGCCACCTAACCCACCAAATCCACCACCGGCTTGGAAGGCCAGATCACCCCTGAACCTAACACCTCCATTGCATGACTTACCTCAAGCTTTTGAGAAGTTGTTGCCTAAGTTTGATCCAAATGAGAAGGTTGTAGTAGACGACCATTTGTCAAGTTTCTATTTGGAAATAGAAGGATTAAGGGTTGGGGAACATGAGGATGTAGTTTGTAGACTTTTTCCACACACCCTTAAAGGAGCAGCAACATCATGGTACTTTGGTTTGCCTGCAAACTCTATCCTAGATTGGGATACCTTTGAAAGGATTTTCAAAAGTAAGTATGCAGCCCAAAAGACGCATGCAGCACTAATGAAAGGTTTAGGCACTTTAACAAAAGAAAGGAAAGAAAAGGTACACAATTTCACTCAAATATTTTCTGCTTACCTCAAGAACTTTTTTGCAACTGATAAGCCCTCTGATAAAGTTCTGATTGAGTATTATACCTCAGCTTTAGGTCCAGACTTGGCTATGTTCGCAAAAGCTCAAGTTAAGCCTACGTTAGCAGAGACTTATGAAGAAACAGAAAGAGTAGAGGCTAAAAAGGAAAGTATTGAAGATTATTCTGAGCCTGAGGAGCAGTCACGTGACCTTGAAGGAATGTTGAGAATGATGCAAAAGCTTTCCAACAGAATAATGGAATTGGAGAAGGAAAAAGAAGCTCAGAAATCTTATAAGCCTTACTACAAAAAAAGAGAAGATAACAACCAATTCAAGACCCCTCCACACGGTTCAGCATCAATGAATCTGATAGAGATAGGGATGGATAATTTCTGCACTTTTCACCAACAACCCCATTTTGAAAAGAATTGTCCTCAATGGTTAAATTCAATGACATTGGTAATGAATCAGCTCTTGGATTCTAAATTGACTGAGGACAGTGATGAGGAGGAAAAAGGTAATAAGATCATAGAAAAACAAGAAAATTATACCATGTTTTTATGGGATTGTGTCTCGCTATTTGATACAGAAAAAGTACTCTTAAACCTGAGAATATACCAATGACAACAAAAGACATGAATTTGGTAAATAATGACAATTTAATAATCTCAAAAATTAAGAATTTGCAAGAGAATGTCAGGAAACAGCCAAATAACAATGTTGAGGACAAAGTACCTAAAATTACCATTATCATCCAACATCCAGAGAAAATCAACAATCCTTCTAAGCCTATGGAATACCAAGTAGGTGTTAGCAAAGAAAATGCTAAAAGGCCTTAATAGATACCCACCGAAAACCAACCTGTGGAGGAAGATGTTGAATCAATTGGGGAAGGGAAAGCTAGGTTTAAAACCCCACCTTTCCCGTTGACTCTAGAAATTTTGAACCATAAGGTGCATAATTGTCTGGTAGATTCTGGGTCATCAGTAAATTTTATGCCACTTGCAGTCTGCAAAGAGATTAATGGACAACCTAAACCAATTGACTGGCAGGTTACTCAGTTAGACAAGACCAATGTGAAAGTAGTTGGGGAAATGGAGGATGTCCTAATTCAATTGTCTGCAAATAAAAAGATATGTCAGTACATTGATATTGTAGTAGCAGACATACCTGATGGCTATGGACTGATTTTGAATCGAGACTAGTCAGCAAGACTAAATGGGTATTTTGCTTCAGATTGGTCACACTTGTGGTTGCCTCAGAAGGGAAGTCCAAACTAGATTAAGATATTAAGAGAGCCCCACATGAAGCACGATGTTACACAATTGGAAGAAAAAAATGAATCAGTGAATTTTGTGTTGGAAAATTATCTAATTGAACTAGAACCAGGAAACTACCAAGCGAAAGAAGCTAGCAGTACATCAGACACCCAGCCCGATCTCCTTCGGTTTTAACGGGCTGATGAGATTGATTGTAAAGTAGTAGTTTCAGTTCCAGATATAATTTTTTCAAGACCAGTAGATGTAGTTTTTGATAATGGGTAGGTCTTTCTCATTTTGTATTCAAGCCTAGCCCCTTAGCTTAGAAGTTGCCAGATTTATAGGGGTGGGCAGAGAACTGACCAGTTAGTGTTTTAGTTCTCAAATTTCATTTTTCTTGATTTTTCTTGTACTTAAATAAATTGATTGCTTGGTTGTTTATGTTTGATTTATTTTATTTTGATTTGTTTTTAGTTAGATTTTGATTTATTTCAATAAAAGAAGCAAACTTTTGGTTGCATGGAGAGCATTAGAATTCTGGATTAACTAAAATCCTTGATTATAAGACTGTGTACTATTGTTTTATCTGAAAGAATTTCTTCTAATTTAATAGTTTTCCTAAATGGCTATGAACACATTGAAGTCCTACTTAATCCTTGTAAAATAACTCAGGATTAAAAGTCTGGAATACTCTTTCGAGGCTCCATCCATCTCACATTTAAAAATGTCCTAGGGAGTGACCGCAAAAGGCCCTTGGAAAGGAAGCAGGGTAAACAATATATTATATATAAATGATCCCATGCCAAGAATTGAATAGGAAAATAAGAGTCAAAAGCTCCTAAGAAAGCAATATGTATCAAAACAAAGTACTGAACTATATGAGTACAAAATTGCCAAAAGTTCTTCTCCGTCCGTGAGCTGGAAATTAAATATATCTCTCACACAAAAGGACACTATGGATAGAGGAGCCTGAATAAAAGTTTAGAAATAAATGCATGCAGGAGGAGTCAAAAAAAAAGGAAAAAAAGGTCCAAAAGCACAAAAAGTGCAAAATGGCATGGGAATGAGGAACAAATGAATATTTCTGTTTACCATATGTTACGATCCTGTGGTGTCCAAGCTGGAAGCTACCCGAAGACAGAGGTAAAAATGAAACTCATATTCTTGGCCTTGAAAGAGTTATCTTGACTTTGGAATTTTGGTTTCGATTTTCCTAAATTGGACTACCCTCAATGATTAAAAGTACATATATTCACCATTTGGGAAATCCAGACATCTAGAAGAGATCAACATGTTGGTTTTATTGTTAAGCAGTCTGTTACATAAGGAATAAATTGTCCAGAGATCTAGGTTCACCAGGTAGTTGCCAATTGTTGCAGCTGCAACTGTTTTCCCAAATTTTTGAAATTTTGGACCCTCCTTTTTATTTTATCTTGCCTGGGAGTGTGTTGATTCATGAAATTTATTTTTTTTTTCCCTCTGCTACAATTTGGATTGTCTTGAGGTCAACTGTTTTCATGCTTTTCGAAAAATTGTTGTGTCTGCAAATGATTTGGGTCATGGAGTTTAAAGTTCGATCTGAAAGTGTTTTCCTTTGATCTGAATGATTTCTTTCAGTTCTATTGAAAGTCCATTTCTGTTCGAATCAAAGTTTTAGTTCTCTTTGTAGCCGCGGTGTCGGAGAAGAAACAAACTACTTCTATCGCTGCACCGCCGAAGTCTTTCAAAACTTAACATTTTTTTATTTGTTTTTTCGGAGGTCAGTTGAACATAAATCGCGGCCATATTTCTCTATGTAGCCGTCGTTTTGGAAACCTTGTTGTTTATCTTACCGACGTTGTGGAGATCCTTATTTTATTTTTGTCGATCCGTAGTATTAAAGTTTTCGATCGTAGAATTTTTTATTGGTTTGCAGAATCCGTAGTTTGATTGTTACCCGCCGTTTTGGCTCCTCAATGAACTAATCACCCGATGCCGCTATTCTGTTCGTCGATGGTTTGTTCTGACTTTTGTCGATGTTTTATTTTTGCTGCGGAATCCATTGTCCATCCACCTTCCTCCATTGCGGCTATGTATTGATCTATCATGTCGATGCTTTATGATTAATCTTTCCAATCCCCAATTCCTGGACGACAGTTGCTATTGTTTTATTTTTGCCAACGGATAATTCTTAGTATTGATGTTTCCATGGCTTTACTGCTTAAACCTTTGCTTTTCGATGATTTGTTTTCTCTATGGGAGCATTTTAATGTTTGATTGGAGGGTTAGTCTCTTGTGTCGCCAACGCAGTGGTTGCGTTAAGCTCATCATCGCCAGCGTTTAGTCATGGAAACTTCCGATCGCTGCATTTTTTATTTGAAAATGGAAGCCACAGTCTGATTGTCTTCTGCAACGGTGGCTCCAGAATGCACTAACCACCTGACGTTATGTCATTCCGTTCACCGATATGCTTCATTTTCCGTGGAACTTTTAGTCTGTCTAAGGCCCACCGCTACGGTTGTGAATGGGACTATCCTGCCGATGTATATAGTGATTCTTCTCGCCGAGAGGGTTTTTTCCCTCATTTTTGTGTACTTTTACTTATGATGCTGAATTTTTTTCGTGGGTTTTTGGTCGAGTCTAAGTTTCTCCAAGATAAGGCACAATTTAGGGTTCAGATGGGCGGTCACTTTGCTATGATTTAGGTTTTCTTCGGTGGATTTCAAGTTAGTCCATATGTGACCTTGCTTGAGTTAAGGAATCTGTTCTATTGGGCATGTGTTTTAGTTTTGAGCAGGGGTTTAAGCACAAACTTGCAGGATTTTATTTTGCCTTGACATTCTTTTTTTTCATACATTAATATTGTGTATAGTTTATTCTACATAATGCATGTACTGATACATTTTTGTGTTACTCCATTAAATGATAAATGGTCTAAATCTGCTATTTTCATGACAGGATGTTTATTGTGAGTAGGATGTGTTTAAAAGACAAAGTAGAAGGGAGGCAGCAAGGAAGAAATTGGCTGAAGAATAAAGGAGAATAAATAGAGAAAAGAATAAGAGAGTCAAGTCTGAGCTCAACAGGCTCTAGCAAGGGACTAACGGATTACTGAGCAAGAAAAAAACAGGGCCAATGGATTTAATAACAACCGAGGCCCAGGAAAAGTTTATTATTAATCAAGCTAGTCTCTCGTTATAAAAAGAACTATTAATTTTTAATGAAATGTAACGTATTGCCTAAATCATGAGCACTCACAAAAGGACAAAATTGTGAGGTTAAACGGTTGAGGAGCCCAAAGGTCACCGAGGGGCATCCCAAGAGTTTTCTTGTAGTATAAGTATAGGAGAGTTAGAGAGAATCTGGGACTTTTTCCTAGTTATATTTGTGAAGACATATTGTAAGAAGAACTATTTCCTTTTGCAATAGATAATTACTATTTGCCTGTTGGAGAAATCTTGGTGGAATGTTCAAATGTTGTGATATGGATTTGTTGAAGAGGAACTATTTCATTTTCAGCTTTGTGTCCATTAACTGTGAGATCGTTCTAACTCTTTGAACCTATGTTCTTGTATGAATGTTCTCTGGTTTATTTTATGAAAATTTCCACTATGAGTAATGAATGTTGTTCATAAACAATTGGCTATCTGGTTGTTCAAATATCTTTAAATGTCATGTGTTTTGAAAGAAGTATCAGCTATCTGTGATTTTTCATAATGCATGTACAAAATACATTACTCATTAATAAATGATAATCTTTCTCCCTAGGGATAGGTTAGGTAGTTAGTTTTAATTTCTTGCTGTGTGTGATTGAGATGCTAGAGAGTCTAAGACGAGAGGTAAGAACCTACGCATATTATTGTGACCGCTCCTCGTATTCTCTATCAATCTGCATTTTAGATAGGCACTTGCATGTCATACTAAAAACTAAAAAACACAAAAATATACACAGTGGACCGGGCCACAACCGGTAAAACCTCTTATTTTTGTTACTTGACCTACGGTAGCCAAACCGCAAACCAAATGGATTCCCTACACCAAACAGTCACGGGCTAGTTGGGAACGTTGACTGGGTAGAATCCCTTGTTGTTGTTTCCTGTGAATTTCCAGGAATCAACACAAACACAGGTCTGCAATATTTATTGTAGACCTCGTATGCCCTAGCTTCCTTCTCTACACACTCAAAACAGAAAACAAGTTAGTATTTTAAACTATTTAGATGGTGGTGTATTTTGTAAAATATATCTTATTGATTTGATTAGTTATCTACCCTATTCGCATTAGTTTTCTGGATAAATGTAAGTCTTATTTTTTACTGAGATTTGGAACCTTACATCTCTGAATGCATAGTGATATAATTCTGACATTATTTTACTGAGTATTGTTTTGGATTTTCTTAGTACTAATTATTGCTATTGAGAGATGGGTGATGGTAAGGGACTTGATGATTTTATATTTCAGAGCTTACATATAGGATCGAGTGAATGATAATAATGTTATGGTTAGCTTGGCACTAAATTTTCATTAAGTTAGTATTTTTATATCTATGCTATCACCTACATAGATCTGGAAATCATATGTTGAATGACACTTTAAATTATTATTGGTTGCACTATTTTACACGTTCTTATTACTGTGATGATAAACTTTCAGTTGTTTCATGGCACATATGTGGACCATAAATTCATATTTCTATATCTTCAAAGGTAGCAGATAAAGTGATGTTATTACATGAGGAGTGTCTCCAAGGAAATTATGATATGGTTTCTAAACAACAAATTGCATGTTCAACTGTGCAACCTACTTCTCAGTGCCAAAAGGTAATTTATGATGAATTTTTTGCTACATGAGATCATTCCTAGAAATAGAATAGAAATAAGTTGTCAATTTTTTGTTGACTAACATGTCTCTTTCCCATCATGTGCTTAGGGGACTTTTTTTAATCTTATGGACATATTTGATACTAACTTGACCAATTTTGGCCATGCCTGAGGTGGTTGCATAAGAAGGATCAACTTTTCATATTCATCTCTTCCAATAATGAGCAACATCAAAAAAACTTACCACCAGTTGGCACTACAAATATCCTACACAAATTTTCCAGGTGAACAACTACTCTTTTTCCCTAGGGGTTGAGTTATTTTTTTATTATTTATTTATTTTTCAATAAAGATGAATTCAATGCCCCTTATGTTTTTTGTAGTATTATGAATTATCACTAGTAGCTCTTCACATGTAGTAGAGCAAGTGCTAATATTTCATGAGTGTCTCCAAGGAAATTATGATATGGTTTCTAAACTACAAATTGCATGCTCAACTCTGCAACCTGCTTCTGATCAATGCCAAAAGGTGATCTATGATGATTTTTTGTTATATGAGATCATGCATTGTAAAAGAATAGAAATAAGTTGTCAATTTTTTTGTTGATTGAAATGTCTCTTTCCTATCATGTGCTCAAGGTACTTTTTTTTTATTTCGGGCATATTTGGTACTAACTTTGACCAATTTTGGCCATGCTTGAGGTGGTTGCATAAGAAGGATCAGTTTTTCATTTTCATCTCTTCCGGAAATTGTGGGATTGACCTTCTCTGGCTTCATTTACACCTACGGGATTCCTCAGTATTCAAAGCTCGGGATCCCTTCATCTTCAGAACATGGGCTTCCTTTACTTCTGACTTGTGTGCTTCTTTAAGCTTCTGCGGGTATCTACGGGCCTCTACAGGCTTCTTCCAAGCTCTGTGGGAATCCTTCCAAGTCCTTTTGGGATCTTTAAGCCCTAGTGGGCTTAACCTAATTTTAGATCACAATAAGTTGATCTGAGCCCAGTGGTGCCTACCTCTTTTATCGATGGTATTTTTTATAGATGTACCCCCTACCTTATCATAGAAAGCATCTCTCAGTGGTGCCTAGAATATCATTTAATTAATGTTTATACGATCCGTGTGGTGCTTAAAACGTATTTTATCGATGGTATTTTTATAGATGTACCCTCCTACCTTGTCATAGAATCCACTCTAAAAGGTGCCACTTTAGCCTCTAAATATGTATTTTAGCCAATTATTATGAATTTGTGCATCCTAATGGGAAAAATTTTTTTGAGGCAATAATTAGGGTGCTTAGGGCCACTTTGGGTACTTTTGGGAACTTTTTAAATCACCATGCCTTATTTTTTAAGGTCAATTAACACTTTTTGACCTCCCCCCTGAACTTCCCATTTATTTTTTTCCCTTTTACTTCAATATGTTTTTTCCCATATCTTACTTTCCCTATATATTTATTTTCTATAAATCACCTTTCCTATGTTATATTTTATCCATTCCTTTGTCTTTAAAATATAGTATGTATTTTTTCACAAGCACTTATTGAAGATCCAAAACCGTGGAAAGGAAGGTGCCTTTCCACGATTTTTTAATTTTTTTTTTTAAACCTCCAGGTTTTGTCTCAATATCGATGAACTTTTGTCATGGGTATTGCAAAACCGTTGAAATCCTGGGTGGCTTTCCATGAATACCGTCGCTATAGCGACGCAGTTTCGTGGAAAAATTACCATTCAACTTGCAGATTTCGTTGATAGAGATTGGTTTTCCATAGTTTTGCATGGAAGAATTTTTTTTTCAAATTCCATAATTCGTCGATAGAGAGACAAACTTTCATCGCAAATGTTCCATGTTTTGCATGGAAACAAATTTTTCCTAACAGTTTTTGGCCATGTTTTCGTCGTTATCGGGACGACAACTTTGTCGATAGAGCGACGAAACATAGAAAATGAATTAAAAATGTGGCGACCAATTTTCATCTCTATATCGAGGGCTTATAAAGTTCGTTGTTAAATCCACGAAACATCGTGACCATTATTGTCGTAATTGAGACGACGAAATGTGGAAATAACAACAAAAAACCGTCGCAAATTTTCTATTATGTATTAGGGAGAGTAAAATAATTTTATCACATGGAATTCGAGTGAACCAATTTAGAAAAAAAAATGGAAATTGATGAATCTTTTTTCGAAAAAAACCCATAGCCCATAAGTTAAATTTTTCCCTAAAATTTACCTTATTTCAGAGTTTGGATTCTAGCAATATCATCTAATTACCCTTTGGTGTGATAACTAGAGTTCCATCAAGCTCGCAAAAGATCTAGTTCAACATCAGCACAACAAACATATTGAGATACATATGCACTTCATCAGAAGCCTTATTCACGGTCGTGTTCTTGAAGTCATATTTTTTCCTACAAATGATCAAATTGCAGACATCTTCAAAAAGTCTCTTACATAAGTGATTTTTTATAAACTTTGATCTATGTTAAGAGTTTGGGAATTTGTCATTAAAAATGGATAGGATATAATGCTTTATTCCTTATCTTGCCAGAAGGTCGACAAGATACCAAGAGACGGGAGGAATCATCAGGTTCCCCTCCCTCATACTATGGATAGTCATGTACCATATTTTCCCCGAAGGAAACCCAATTTTTCAAAAACTGACAAGGTTCCACATGTGGAGATTCAAACCATTCTCCTAGAAAGGAACCTTGAAGGAACTTGAATATAGAAAAGTGTTGTTGGAGAACTGGCTCCAACAGCTAAAAGTATACACGACTAGATGGAGGGTGCCTCAAAGCATCTGACGAAGTCTACTGACAAAGTCCCACATCTAGCTAGAGCATGACCATACTTTGGTGTGGTACATGCAGGGTGCCGACTCAAATGTAAAATCCCTCAAGTATTATCCATCGATTGACCAGATCTTTCGGGAGCTGTCTCGACAAGCTAAAAAAAAATATCAGTACCAGTGACAGCAAAGAAGATCGACTTCTCGATCGAGGAGCCGTTAACCGACCAAGTGAAAGAAGAAGACTATGAGATAAACCTCTACATCAGTACATTTGTGTGGGAGGAGACACTAGTCAAACACACTAGCCGAATTCAAATCATCATCAAACCTTCGATAACACAGAGGGTAGAAACATAGATAGAAGAAACATAGGCAGATTAGCAAGTAATCACTCCGGCTAAAAGTCTCATCCCGACCCATGATCCAAGGGGAGAGACAGAACCAGAAAACCTAGAGTATGCTATCACAAAAGGCATTATAAAAAATTTATCGAAAGAGATAGTAGCTGCAAGAAAAAAGATAAGAACACAACAACAACAACAGGGAAAAGGTAAGCTCAAGATTATCATTATAGAATCATCAGATGACGAGGAGGAACTGGGATCTATGGCCATCGACATAATAGAATATGCTGCAGCAAATAAAGTGCCGGTGGAAACCCAGTTCCAAATATTTGTCGAGGGAGAAGGACTACCAGGATGACCAAAGAAGACCAATATCACCCACACGATGACGCCTGAAAACATCATAGATCTTGTGTCTACGTCTCCACCTCCATCCTTGACAAAAGTAATAGAGGAGCAAGTACCAGAACAACATTCGATAAGCCCACTCGACTTGTGCAAAAATGCTATGTCAGAAGCTATCAAAGAAAAGTTCGATAAGGACAGAGATTTGTAGGAATTCATTGAGAAACTGCTTGAGATATTCACGTCAGTATAGAAGCTGTCCACAAAATCACCTATCTTCGAGGTCAGTGGATACCAAATAGGTCATGAATTCTAGTCACGAACCTTTGCAACTATCACTTTGACTTTTGATAGAAATCCCGACAAGGAAGATGAAGTTACCACACATCAGACCATGACTATCACTTCGACTATATCCCAAACCAACCTGCCAGCCATTGGACTCACCAGAGGAGAAGAAAATGTCGAGGACATAAATCGACAAATTAACCAAATGTTCTTCGACTTGGACTCACCTCCCCATCCCGACAACCCACCTCGTGGCATCACTTCCACCAACCCAATCACCCTCGACCATTCACCAACTCCATCAACACCACCACCATCTCCCCCACCACCACCACCCCCTAACTCAGAACAAGCCCCACCACAACCATCAGCACCAACTGCATCCACTTCTGCACCCCTTACATCTAACCAACCAGAGGTAGTAATCATCCCACCTCCCCAAATAGAGAAACCATCAACCACTATACCACAAACCAAAAATCTTGAATTGACTTTTGTAGGTGCACAGGTGTCGACACAAACAGAGACGGAAAAGCATAAGAAGAGGAAGGAGAAACAGAAGAAGGAGCATCATGGATATCCATCAAAGGTCCATGTCAAATTGAAAGATGTAACCTCACTGACTGATGTAGAGCTAGGACAACTCCTGAAAACCCTAGCAGTCGAAGCAAAGATAAGGAGCTAGTAGAGACATAAGGAACTCAACAACAAGATCGAATAACAGGTCGATTTCCTCAACAAATGTAGAAACCTTGCACAATCAGTAATGCCAGGCCCTATAGAGGTCGACACTGACAAACCGCTTGAAAGAGCATATCAGCTATTTGAAAGCATGGTGTTGGCACTCCAAGCACAGATTCAAGAAACAAAGGAGGAGCAAAAAGAAGAAACTGCTCGCCTCCTAATGGCGCAGCACACAGCCTTTTCTGAAGCTCATACAGTGCTGCAAGATCACATGGAGGAGTCCATCATCACTGAAGAAATACTGTGAGACTGGCCTGCTTACTACGGGAAAGTCTATCAGCAAACTCGGCAGACCCGATAAGGGATCCAAGCACTTGAAAACAGGAAAACCACTAATGAAGCACTCATAACCACAATAGAAGAACAAATAATGCTTGAGATAGCCAAGCTGCAGAAACTTGAGAGGGAATCACATTAGTGGGTGCACCATGCTATCCCCAACTTGGAAAAAGTCGACATCATCTGCCCGCAGATGAAATGACTTGTCAAGAATGCAAAGGAGAAGGACCAGTTTATGGGTCCCGACATGGAGAGAATAGCTAAAGTCTCCATTTTAGAGAAGATGTTGATCTTATCAAGTCCAACTACACTCACCATCAACATCCAGAAAATATTGCAAAGTTGGACATATTTTCAACATCACCTAGCAGTGACAACCCCAGCAATTGTTGAAGTCTGTGTACAGAAAAGACTAACCATCAGACTTCACAGCCCATGAAGCCCAGGCACATCATAATGACTACTAAGATAGATAGAAAGAATTTTGTACCTCCTTCTTCCTTCGGGACAAAGAAACATTTTGTTCATGGGGGAGATGTTGGAGGAACAAGTCAATAAGTTGACTTGAACGATAGCTGACTAAGTTGATCAGCTGATTAAGTCGGTTGGCCAACTAAACTAGAGATTAGGTCAGCCACCTAAGGTTGTGTCGATTCACCGAACAGACAGGTAGTTATTTTGTAACTGTTTTGTAATCATATATATTAGGCTGTTGAGCCAGATGAGAACTCGGTTCAGTTCTCTGTATTGTATGGACCCTCTCATGCTAATATAATCTATTATTCAATCTATTAGTTCTTGTGTCTTGTCTTTGTTATGTATGTATGTTTTAGTATGTATTATTGGTAACCTTATGTGATCTGCAAGATTACAACACTTCCCAATTGGCGACTATACTTTTTTTGCAATCATCAAACTCGAAGAGCAACCAACAGCTTGGAAGGAATAAGAAAAAAGGGAAAAATAACTGTAAGGGTGGGAATATTAATGAAAATGATACTAATAATGACAAGAACGCTTGTAATGCTGGGGGGGACAAGCATACTAAATGTAAGGTGAAGTTTCCTTGTAAGTTGTGTAAGGACAACCACCTCACTTACTTGTGCCCTCGTATGGAAGATGCCTCAAGGTTCATAGCACAGGGCCCAGCTATGTTAACGAATCCTTTACCCAACAATAAAAATATGAACTTGAGGACCATTGATCCTAATTTTGCATTGGGTGGAAATCAAAATCCGCCAGAAGCCAATAGTGGTCAAGGATGCATCAACATGATGAGTGCTACTAAGGTTGTAACTCGTACGAAAGATTATGGTTCGTCATAACCGGACCTTGGGAAGGAACCCTCTCCACCCAAAAACCCTTTACTTATTGAAAAAACCTATGGATAAACTTGAAGCTCTACCTCACATTCCTAATGGAGTCCTAAAGCATTCAGGGTACAATCCTAATGCTCGAGCCACTTAGAACTATTTATTTGTATAGGATTTGGGCCAGACTCCTTGTGTGATGTCTACGATTGAAGTGCTTCAGACTTGTCCTCCATAGAGGATGGATTTGTGGTCTGCTCTTAGGGTTAGTGATGATATCTCTTCTTCCATTATCAAATTTGAAACCATGGGAGTACAGCCTCGCTTTCCTTACTACGTGTTTCTTTGATTCATGTAGAGTGTCTTAATAAGACCGTCAAATGCACTATCATTGATGAAGGTGCTGCTACTTCTATGATGTCTTTGTCATGTTGGAAGGGCTTAGGTTCTCCTGAGTTGTCTCAATCCACTACCATGTTGATAGCTTTCGATGGTAGATCATTTTGGCCGCATGGAATTCTTCCTTCTCTAAAATTCCAATTGGGAGGGAAGACCGTTGCAATCGAGGTCAAGGTGGTTGATGCACCCCTTGACTATAATCTTTTACTGGTTCAAAATTGGATGTATAGTATGCAAGTCATATATTCCTCCATATTTTGAGTGATATGATTTCCATTTAATGGGAAGATTGTTACGATTGATCAGACATCATTCCAAAATCTGTGTGTTAATGCATCATCGAGAGCTTCCATCCCGATTATTGATCACTCTCAGCTGGAAACTGGGAGTGTGGGCATGGGTATGTATCCTTCTCTTATGGGAAACTTTAGTTGCCCTACGCCCATGCTTATGATTGGGTCTAGTTTTGGTGGGGCTTCATCGTCGATGAATTCGGTGTCTTTTTGCACCACCCATATGGAGGACCCTTGGATCCTTCCTTCACCGAGCTCTTCGGTTGGACCTATTGAAACAGATGTGCCATTTCCTACAATGATGATAGCATATCAAGCGAATCTTGATTAGGTTGCAAATACTAGTCCTTCGTTTCCAGAGATGGAGGAGGACCCATATGTGCTGCATGCATGGGAAGTTGAGTCATCTCACACACATGATTTCCTTGATGATGTTTTTCCATCGGATGAAGTCATTATTGAGGCCATGTCTAGGGTTGAGCCACCTTGGGAAGAGTGGTGTTATAGCTGATTTTACCACACATGGTGAATCACATTTTTATGGCCTTCCCTGTCCCTCTGTAGACTCCTTAGACCCCATGGACCATTTTTGTTCCTTTTATGTTTCCAATATCATCCCTAAAAACATGCAAAAATTGCCATACATGAATTTTAAACCCTTTCTCGTGTACATACGTGGGTTTGAACCCTAAAACCGTCTACATTAGGATGTGTGCAAAAGGCCAAATTATTTTGGAGTTTTCCTTGATGTGGATCTGACTCACTTGTCTCCTGGCCTTCCATATGCCTTGAGATCACTCAGATTTGACCTTTCATTACCCCATTGAAGAGCTATATAATGAACCATTTAGATACATTGAAGGCATGAGGCATTGAGAGCAAGAAAATTATAGTCCATGTTGTCGGAGCTTATACTTGAGTCTGCATCACTTTGTCCCTTGGAGCACTTTTGTGTTCTTCCTAAGCTTGCCTTTTGCTTGTGATATTGCTATCGAGAGATGGAGGATTGAAGTGGTGGAGGCCCAAGTGGGGGACTTAGTTTCTCCAATTCGTAGATGTGCCGACAGAGGTGGTCTCTATTGTAATCTCTGTTTTATATTAATAGAAAAATATTTTCCTATCCAATAATGTGTATTTGAATGAATATTTGATCCATGGATGAATTCAAATGCTTATATGTTATTTATTATATATGCTAGTGTAGGTCTAACACAATTATATATAGCATGCTTGTCTTGTTTATTGAATATTGAGGAAGCAATTTATCAATTCAAGTTGGAGTTGGAAGGCTCAATGGGGATCTACATCAACCGTCTGGAATAAGGTACAAATCGAGATCCTTTAGTGTTAGATATTTGGTTTCTCTTTCATATAGGAAAGGATTGATTTCTGGAGTCAAGCTGCCTATTGTGGTACCCCAAGCCATAGGAATTTCTCTCCATGACAGAATTGGTGACTCTGTTGGGGAGTTCCTAGTAGTTGTCCTTTGGGGGTTTTTATTGGCATTCAATGTTCTTGAATTGCTCTTATTTCTCTGTTTCATAGTCGGGTTTGGGGGCATGTTTTCCTGTTATTGTCTGATTGGTGTGAATTTTGTCTTAGTTTATCTGTTTGCCTTTCTTTTTATAGATTTTTCTTCCTGTACATGAGTTTTTAACTCATAGTCACATATACATGTGGCTTTGATTGCTATATCCACGTACATACACGGGTTTACTGTGAACAGTCGTGTATGCCTTGATTTTTACCTTTTAGAGGAAGATTGATTGTTGCTGGGTGAATTTTGATGATTGTTGAGTCTCCTTTGATACTGTTAGAGTCTGTATACACCTCTATTTCTAACTAGAGACACCTTTTTTTTAGGGTAAATTTCTTTTTTAAGAATGTTCTTGTCATTGCATTTTCGATTTTTTGTTTTGGGATTAGTGCATTAGATTTATTTTACCTTAGTACTTTGCGTGAGTGTTGTTTGATTGTGCTTGCAGAGTCTGGGGGTGGTAGAATCATTATTTTTCTTTAGTATCTCATTTTTATTCAAAAAATCCAAAATATTTGCTTCTTTGCATCATTATGCATTGCACTTTGCAATTTGCATGGTACTTGCACTAGATTTGCTTAGAGAAGTATTAGTCAGGTTTTCATATAGGAATGATTGCATTTGTCATTCGAAGAAATTTTTTCATTTCACGTAGTAGCATGCCCTGTTTTTCATTCAAATCAATGCATTTTCATTGATTGTTAGGTGTGCATTTTACTTCATGTTGCATCATAACACCATTGGTTGCACGGTCATCTACCTTTTTTGAGTAATAAAGCCAAATAAAATCAATGCTTATTTAAAATGGATTACACTTTTTTCTTTGATAGGGTACACCAATAAGATTAGGTTTTAGGGTCTTGGAATAGTTCATTGTGAGTAAATTCTCCAAGACCACTAAACAACAACATGTATGTGTCTGTCTAGGTAAGAGTGTGAAATTCCTTGGTATAATTAGTGTTTCTCAGGATCCTCCTCTTACAAGGGAGTTAAGCACGAGGCAGTGTGAGCGGTTATTGATTGGGATGACCCCTAGTCATAACTGAGTAGCACTAAAGATATTTCCAGGATTGTATTCGTATCTGGGGGCTCTTTCGAGAGTTTCAAGCTTTGCTACCCTGCCCATACGGTCAATCCCTCCTGCGACTATCTGCCTGAGCATTGATTATATTGAGGTGACCTTAGTTTCCTTACCTAGGTTATCGAGGGGGTACTTTGCAGGGGTTATTCTGCAGGTGTCCCAACCAGGTTGGGGTCAGACATCACACTCGCTATATGAATTGAAGCTAAGGGCTACAATAATTGGTTACGAACCTCCACTTGTTGTGTATGGGAGTCTCAAGCCTCTCCTAGGTGAGACATACCTGCTTCATTCAGGATCTCACATATCCTACCCTTGTTTGCTTGTGATTGGTTTTAGATTATATTGGTGTATGCTCTACTCATGCTAGCTTGCTTAGGGTTTGCGTGATTAGAGAGTATTTTTCATTTTTTGAGTCATTGTGGATTCAAGTGCGACACCCCGCCATTATCTTCGTTTAGCATGACATACACCTTCTACATCTCCTCCTTCTTTTGGGAGAGAGAAATAGACAGTTTAATCAGACTACTTCTCACATTGATTCACACATGATGGGAGATCATGAAGATGAAATTCCTGAGTTGTCTTCTCCACCTCAGGAGGTTGGGGAAGAAGATCCTACTCCTATGTATGGTCCTTCACCTAATATACCTACACACTCTAGGTTCACTCCACATGATATACCTACACACTCCGGGTATGATCCCTCATTCACAAGTCACCGGTATTGGCTTCCAGGCGATGAGACTCATCATGAACCTACAAGAACTAGTTATGTTAGCTATGGAATGTCTGGCATCCATGCACATGATCCAACGTTCCATGCTGAGTCAAAATTTGATCCTAGCACTATGCCTGGGGGCATTCCCATTCCTTTCCATGCGGAGAGATTTGGGAGCATGAGCTACATTGCACCCTCCATCCTGGCGATGGAGGCTACGTCTTATGTTCATCTTAGACCTAGTGCTAGTAGTCCTATTCGGACACCAGAGCCAAGACACATGACTATAGGGAATACCACTTACATGATTTCACATGTCCCTTCGTCCTCTATTCCTAGTTCTTCGAATGCTATTCCTACCTCACATTCACGTGGTCCTTTGGATTGGAATGTTGCTACGAGTCATGTGCGTATTGCTGCTACTCGCGTAGTTGTGTCTCAGAGTCAAGTACCTCATGTTGTATCGGGAGGTTGTCTTCCTACTTCTGGAGGTCATATTATTACTTCTGGAATGTCTATTCCTACTTATGGAGTTTCTCATGGGACATCTCATGGGACTTCTTATGGACCACAGTATGCACAGAGTTATTCACCTTATGGGTACGGGTATCAACAACCCACTTACTCTTTGAATTATGGCTTTGTACCCCCACATAGCCAAGGTACACCACATTATGGTGCTTCCATGCCACCCTACATGGGTTAAATGGGAGGAGGATACTATGGCCATAGCCATGGTGGTTACGATAATCAGTCCTATGTGAGCCAAAATTATCAGGGAGCACCTCATAGACTTGCTCAACCTAGGCTTCCTTTCCTCACAACATTAAATTTGCCTGACTTGTCGATACTAATGAATGATACAGTATCTTATGACTCGGATTGGCCAACTGTCCCTATAAAGCTTCCCTCGGACATTCCCAATTCCGAGGGTAAACCAGGAGAATATCCGAGTGAACATGTTACTACATTTCACCTATGGTGCTCTTCTAACTCCTTACATGAAGATTCGATCCATTTTAGGATATTTCAACGCACCCTCACCAAGCCTGCCATGAAATGGTACATAGAGCTACCTAGGGGGTATTCGCTTTATTCGATGACCAAGCTATGAATTTTCTCAACCACTTCTAGCTACCAGTGCGTTATGACGTTGGTACGGAACTCTTGTCGACATTTCGGCAAGACAAAGCCATGCATATCTTGGACCATATCCAAGAGTGGCGTAGACAGAAGAGATTTATTAAAGACTTCATACCACCGGATTTTGTCCTCAAGTGGTTCCTTAAGTTGTTACTACCTTATATAGCGAAGGATGTTTCCACACCGGAGTTCAGAATGAGGAACAAGCCATTTTTAGGGCACAGGAATTGGACTTGATTTATGCTCAATCCAGTTTGTTATATGAGATCATTCCTAATGCTCTGCATTCTAGTTTTGACCCTAAGGTCAAACCTGAACCACATGATGATGGCATTGTCGATTGTATGAGTGTCAAATCTACAGATTCAGTTGTGAAATAGGTCAGTCAATTATCTATCAACCAATCTACTTCAGGACAAGCCATGGCTTTGTCTCAACCCACCAAAACGACGAGTGTGCTTTCAGTACAATTGTCGGACCAGAAGGGTAACCAGCAACCCGAAAGGAATAAGAAGAAGGGTAAAAACAATTGTAAGGGTGGGAATAGGAATGAAAATGCCAATTCTAATGACAAGAACTCCTGAAATGCTGGGGGGGACAAGCATCCTAAACGTAAGGTTAAGTTTCCTTGCAAGTTGTGTAAGGGGGACCACCTCACTCACTTGTGCCCTCGGATAGAAGAAGCCTCAAGGTTCATAGCACAGGGCCCAGCTGTGCTGACTAACCCTTTACCTCATAATCAAAATATGAACTCAAGGATCCATGATCAGATTGGTGGGGATCAAGATCTGCGGAAGCTTGTAGTGGTCATGGTTGCATCAACATGGTGCGTGCTGCTAAGGTTGTGACTCATGCGAAGGACTATGGTTCGTCACAACTAGACCTTGGAAAGGTACCTGCTCCACCTGAGAGTCCTTTGCATATTGAAAAATTTGTGGATAAACCTGAAGTTTCTCCTTGCATTCCTAAGGGAGTCCTTAAGTGTTCAAGGCACAATACTAATTCCCGAGCCACCCAGAACTATTCTGTTGTCGAGGATTTGGGCCACACTCCTTGTGCAATGCCTGCACTCAAAGTAATTTAGATTTGTCCTTCACAAAGGAAAGATTTACTTTCTACTCTTGGTGTTAATGATGATAATTCTTCCTCCGTCATCAAATTTGAAACCGCGGGACTACATCCTCGCTTGCCTTGCTATGTGTCTCTCTTGATTCATGTAGAATGTCTTAACAAGACCGTCAAACTTACCGTGATTGACGAAGGTGCTACTACTTTTGTGATGTATTTGGCATGTTGGAAGGGTTTGCGTTCCCCTGAGTTGTCTAAATATGCTACCATGTTGATACATTATTCCTTCTCTTAAGGTCCATTTGGGAGGGAAGACCATTGCGATTGAGGTCGAGGCGGTTGATGCACCCCTTGACTACAATCTGTTACTAGGTAGGAATTGGATGTACAGTATGAAAGACATAGCTTCTTCTCTATTTCGAGTTGTATGCTTTCCATTTAATGGCAAGATAGTTACAATTGATCAAATTTCATTCAAGAATCCATGTGTTACTGCATCTTCGAGAGCTTCTATCCTGATTGTTACGCACTCTCAGCTGGCAACTAGGAGTGTGGGTGTTGGCATGTACCCATTCCTTATGGGATCATTTAGTTTTCCTGCACCTGTTCTTATGATCGGGTCTACTTCTAGTGAGGATTCATCATCATTACGTTCGGTGTCTTTTCTCACAAGCCATATGGAATATCCTTGGATTCTTCCTACACCGATTCCTTCGAGTGAGCCCATCGAAATGGACGTGTCGTTTCCTACAACTATGATAGCATATCAATCTAATCTTGAGTGTGTTGTAGAGCCTAGTCCTTCCTCTTTCCAGGAAGAGGAGGAGGACCCATATGTGCTACCTGCATGGGAAGTTCAGTTTTCCCATGCACATGACTGCCTTGATAGTGTTTTTCCTTCAGAGGAAGCTATTATTGAGGCTATGTCTGGGGTTGAGACACCTTGGGAAGAGTTGCATCATAGATCTTACTTTCTTCCTGAACTTGACCATTTGGAGCATGAGGACTTTAGGGAAGTTCTTAGTGAGAAAATTGGTAGTCCCGTGGTTCCATTAAGCTCTCCTGGTCTGATGGCTGATGGAAACATGGCAAATATATCTCCTACCATTCCTATAAATATCTCTCGCGATCCTAGAAAGATTGAGAATGTCTATATTGGGGAAGAATGTTCCCATGCTGAGATTCAAGAGTATACCGAGCTGTTCAAATAATTTCATGATGTATTTTCTTGGTCATGCGACTCACTTGACTCTTGGCCTTCCCTATGCCTTGAGATCACTCAGATTCAACCTTTCATTACCCCTTTGAAAATATATATTAGGAACTCTATGGTACATTGAAGGCATATGAGAGAATTGAGAGCAAAGAAACTATATTCCATTGTTGCTGGAACTTATGCTTGAGTCTGCATCCCTTTGTCCCTTGGAGCACTTTTGTGTTCTTCCCAAGCTTGCCTTTTGCTTGTGAGCTTGCTATCGAGAGATGGAGGATTGAGGTGGTGGAGGCCCAAGTGGGGGATTCAGTTTCTCTGATTCATAGATGTGTTGACAGAGGTTGTATCCATTGTAATCTCTAATTTTATATTAATAGAAATATCTTTTCCTATCCAATAATGTATGTTTGAATGAATATTTTATCCATGGATGTTTTCAAATGCTTATACATTATTGATTATATATGCTAGAAAAGATCTAACACCAATATATATAGTATGCTTGTATTGTTTACTTGTAGTTGAGGAAGTATTTATCAATTCAAGCTGAAGTTGGAAAGCTCAACGGGGATCTACTTCAACCGTCCGGAATAAGGTACGAGGTCTAATCCTTTAGTGTTAGATATTTAATTTCTATTGCATATTGGAAAGGATTGATTTCTAGAGTCAAGCTGTCTGTTGTGGTACCCCAAGCCATAGGAATTTCTCTCCGTAACAGAATTGGCGACTCCGCTGGGGAGTTCCGAGTAGTTTAACTTTGGGGGTTTTCTATCAGCATTCAATGACTTTGAATTTCTCTTTCTCTCTTGTTTCTGTGTTGGGTCGGGGGAATGTTTTCCTGGTAGTGTCTGATTGGTGTAAAGTTTGTCTCAGCTTGTCTGTTTTCCTTGATTTTTATTCACCTTTCTTCCTGTACGTGAGTTTTGAACTCATAGTCATGTATACATGCGGTTTTCTCTGCCATTTCCACGTATACACGTGGGTTTACTACGAATAGTCGCATATGCCCTTAGTTTTTCCTTTTAGAGGAAGTTGAATGGTTGTTGGGTGAGTTGTGATGATTGTTGTGTCCCCTTTGATACTGCCAGAGTCTGTATACACCTCTGTTTTTTACCAGAGACATTTTTTAGGGGTAAATTTCTTTTTTTAAGAATGTTCTTGTCATTGCATTTTCGATTTTTTGTTTTGCGATTAGTGCATTAGAATTTTTTTACCTTAGTGCTTTGCTTGAGTGTGCTTGCAGAGTTTGGGGGTTGTAGAATCATTCTTTTTCTTTTTTATATCTCATTTTATGTCAAAAAATCCAAAAATATTTGCTTATCATCATGCATTGCATTTTGCATTTTGCATAGTACTTGCACTAGATTTGCTTTGAAGTATTAGTCAGGATTTCATATAGGAAAGCTTGCATTTATCATTTGAAGAAAATTGTGCATTTCACGTAGTAGCATACCCTTTTTTCATGGACACAATGCATTTGCATTGATTGTTAGGTGTGCATTTTACTTCATGTTGTGTCATAATACCATTAGTTGTACATCCATATCCCTTTTTTGAGTAATAAAGCCAATTAAAATCAACGCTTAATTAAAATGAACTACACTATTTTATTTGATAGGGTTCACCAAAAAGATTAGGTTTTAGGGTCTTGGAATAGTTCCTTGTGAGTAAATTCTCCAAGACAACTAAACAACAACATGTATGTGTCTGTCTAGGTGAGTATGTGAAATCCTTGGTATAACCAGTGTTTCTCAGGATCCTCCTCTAAAAAAGGAGTTAAGCATGAAGAAGTGTGAGAGGTTATTGATTGGGAAGACCCCTAGTCATAACTGAGTAGCACTAAGGATATATCCAGGATTGTATTCGTATTTGGGGGCTCTTTCGAGAGTTTCGGGCTTTGCTACCCTGCCCATACGGTCAATCCTGCTTGCAACTGTCTGCCTGAGCATTGATTATATTGAGGTGACCTTAGTGGACTTACCTAGGATATCGAGGGGGTACTTTATAGGGGTTATTCTGTAGGTGTCCCGGCCAGGTTGGGGTCAGACATCACAATTGCTTTACATGTTGAAGCTGAGGGCCACAATAATTGGTTATGTACCTCCACTTGTTGTGTATGGGAGTCTCAAACTTCTCCTAGGCGAGACATACCTGCTTCATTCGGGAGCTCATTTACCCTACCCTTGATTGTTTGCATTTGGCTTTAGATTTTATTGGTGATTTCTTTGTGCATGATAGCTTGCCTAGGGTTTGCATAGATAGAGAGTCTTTTCTATTTTTTAAGTCATTGTGGATTCGGGTGTGGCTCCTCACCATTTTCGTCGTTTAGCAGGACTTCCACCTTCTACATCTCTTCCTCCATTGGGAGAGAGAAATAGACAGTACAGGAAGACTACTTCGCACATTGATTCACACACCATGGGATACCATATAAAAGGTATTCCTGAACCACCTTCTCCCATTCATGTGGAATATGGGGAGTTTACTCCTAACTATGATCCTTCACCTGACTTGACTGAGTTAGGTCCTATGATTTCTGAGATAGTAACCTTTCATGATAGACCTACTTACTCTAGGATTGATTCCCCATTGACGCATCGTTGGTATGGAATGCCGGAGGATGATGAGACTCATTTTGAACCCACGAGCACTAGTTATGGTATGTCTGGTTTTCCCACACATGATTTGTAATTTCATGTTGAATCTAAGTTCGAACCTAACACTATGCCTAGGGGAACTCTCATTCCTTACCATGCGGAGAGGTTTGGGAGCACTAGTCACAATGCACCTTCCATCTCGGTGGTGGAAGCTACATCACATATTCCTCCTAGGTCTAGGGTTAGTGATCCTATTAGGATACCAGATCCAAGATGAGTGACTATAGGAAATAGTACGTACTTAATTACACAGATCCCTTCATCCTCTATCCCTAGTTCTTCGAATGTTCACCCTCCACCTCACTCACGTGGTCCTTCAGGCTAGAATGTTGCTACGAGTTATGTCCGTACTGCAGTTACTAGATAGGTTGTGTCTCAGCTTCATACATCGCCTGTTGTTTCGGGAGGTCATGTTCATACTTCTAGAGGTCACATTCCTACTTATGGAGTGTATATTCCTACTTATGGAGTGTATATTCCTACTTATGGAGTGTCTCATGGGACATCTCATGCGATGACTTATGGACCCTATTATGGGGCGCAGTATGGACAGGGTTCATCACCTTATGGGGGTGGGTATCAAAAACCTACTTACTCTCCAAATTATGGCTTTGTAGCTCTGAATAGTTAAGGTACACCACACTATGGTGCTTCCATGCCACCCTATACAGGTCAAACGGGAGGAGGGCACTATGGCTAAGGCCATGGTGGTAATCATATCTATGTGAATCAGAACTATCAGGGAGTGGTCCATCAACCTCATCATCCTAGGCTCCCTTTCCTCTCAATCCTGAATCTTCCTGACTTGTCAAGATTAACGAACAATCCTGTAGCTCATGACCCAGCTTGGGCGGCTGTCCCTACTAAGCTTCCCTCGGACATACCCAAGTTCGAGGGAAAACTGGAAGAGGATCTAAGTGAACATGTTACTACCTTTCACCTATGGTGCTCTTCGGATTCCTTACACCATGGCTCCATCCGTTTAAGGCTGTTTCAATGCACCCTTACTGGGCCTGCCATGAAATGGTATATAGAGCTACCTAGGGGGGCATTCGCTTTGTTCAATGACCTAGAGATGACTTTTCTTAACCACTTCCAGCTACCAGTGCATTATGATGTTGGTACTGAACTCTTGTCGACATTTTGGTAGGATAAAGCCACACATATCTCGGATCATATTCAAGAGAGGTTAATGAAATCCTTTATATCGCCAAAATTCCTCTTCGAATGGTTCCTTAAGTCATTATTGCCATATATAGCGAAGGATGTTTCTACATCCGGAGTGCAGAATGAGGAACAAGTGATTTTTAGGGAGTAGGAACTGGACTTGATTTATGCTTAGTCCAGTCTGTTATATGAGATTATTCCCAATGCTCCGCGTTCTAGTTTCGACCCCAAAGTTAAACCTGGACCACATGCCGATGGAATTGTTGGTTGTGCAAGTGCTAAACCTACAGATTCAGTTGCAAAACAAGTTAGTCAATTGTCAATCAACTAATATACCTCAGGACAAGCCATGGATTCATCTCAACCCGCCCAAACGGTGAGTGTACTTTTGGTGCAATTGTCGAACTAGAAGGGTAACCAGCATCCCGGATGGAATAAAAAGAAGGGTAAGAATAATCGTAAGGGTGGGAATAGGAATGAGAATTCTAATAATAATGAAAAGAATGCCCGTAATAATGGGGGGGGAAATAAAGCTAAATGTAAGGTTAAATTCCCTTGCAAGTTGTGTAAGGACGATCACCTCACTTACTTGTGCCCTCGTATCAATGAAGCCTCGAGATTCTTGGCACAGGGCCCAGCTGTGCTAACTAACACTTTACCTCAAAATATGAACTTGAGGACCCATGATTAGTCTGGTGGTAATCAAGATCCACTGGAGGGTAGTGGTTGTGTTTGCATTAACATGGTACGTACTGCGAAAGTTGTGACCCGTACGAAGGACTATGGTTCATCACAACCCAGCCCAGGAAAGGAACCTGATCCACTAGGGTCTCCTTTGCATATTGAGAAACCTGTGGATAAACCTGAAGCTGTACCTCGCATTCCTAAGGGATTCCTTAAGCGTTCGGGGCACAATCCTAATGCCCGAGCCGCCTAGAACTATTCAGTTGTCGAGGATTTGGGCCACACTCCTTGTGCAATGTTTGCATTGGAAGTGCTTCAGAGTTGTCCTTCACAAAGGAAGGATTTTCTTTCTACCCTTGGTGTGAATGACAATGATTCTTCCTCCGTGATTAAATTTGAAACCACAAGAATTCATCCTCGCTTGCCTTAATATGAGTCTCTTTTGATTCACGTAGAATATCTTAACATGATCGTCAAGCGCACTGTGATTGATGAAGGTGCTGTCGCTTCTGTGATGTCTTTATCATGTTGGAAGGGTTTAGGTTCCCCTGAGCTGTCTAAATCAAAAACCATGTTAACTGCATTTGATGGGAGTTCGTTTAGGCTGCAAATAATCCTTCCTTCCCTTAATGTTTGTTTGGGAGGGAAGACCGTTGCGATAGAGGTCGAGGTGGTTGATGCGCCCCTTGACTACAATCTCTTTCTAGGTAGGAATTGGATGTATAGTATGCAAGTCATTGCTTCTTCCCTATTTTGCATTGTATGCTTTCCATTTAATGAGAAGATAGTCATGATTGATCAAATGTCATTCAAGAATCCGTCTATTACCACATCTTTGTGAGCTTCGATCCCAATCGTTGAACACTCTCAGTTGGCAACTGGGAGTGTGGGTGTAGGAATGTATCCATCCCTCATGGGAAGCATTAGTTGTCCTGCACTTATCCTTATGATAGGGTTTAGTTCCAATGAGGATTCAACATCTATGAGATCAGTGCCTTTTTGCACGAGTCATATGGAATATCCTTGGATTCTTCCTACACCCAGTACTCCAAGTGAGACCATCGTGACGAACGTGCCGTTGCTTGCAACTATGATAGCTTATCATGCTAATCTAGAGTGTGTTGCAGATCCCAGTCCTTCCTCTTCATAGACAGAGGAGGAGGACCCTTATGTGCTACCAGCATGGGCAGTGCAGTCTTCTCACATGCACCACTGCCTTGATATTGTTTTCCCTTTATATGAAGTGATTATTGAGGCCATGTCAAGAGTTGAGCCACCATGGGAGGAAATCCATCATAGATATTACTTTATTCCTGAGCTTGACTGCTTGGAGCATGGGTACTTTAGGGTGGTTCTTAGTGAGAGAGTTGGTAGTCCTATGCTTCCATTAAGCTCTCTTGGTTCAATGGCTAATGGAAACATGGAAAACATATATTCAACGATTCCTATCAATATCTCTCGCGATCCTGGCAGGATAGAGAATGTCTATATTTGGGTAGAATGTTCCCATGCCGAGATTCAAGGATACACCGAGCTATTTAGGGAATTTCATGATATATTTGCTTAGTCTTACGAAAAAATGCTAGGTATCAACCCTCGTATTGTCGAACACGAGATTAAGACTTATCCCAACGCTAAGCCTATTCGACAATGCTTGCGTGCGGTGAATCCTAGGAAAGCACTTGTGATTAAGGCAGAGATAGAGAAACTGCTGAAAGATGATTTTATCTATCCTGTTCCCTTAACAGAGTGGGTTTCAAACCCCGTTCCAGTGGATAAGAAGCAAGGAGCGATCTGCATATGTATTGATTTCCGTGATTTGAATCGTGCATGTGCTAAGGACAATTTCCCCACACCCTTTATTGATCATATTTTGGATGAGTGTGTAGGTAGCGAGGTTTTTCCTTTATGGACGGTTTTTCCGGATATAATCAGATACAAATCAAACCTGAGGACCAACATAAGATTGCATTTATTTGTCCTTGGGAACGTTTGCATATCGGAAAATGTCTTTTGGCCTTAAGAACGTCGGAGCTACTTTTCAGCGGGCAATGACCTTGATCTTCCACGATCTCAAGTCAATTATTGAAGTATTTTTGGATGACCTTGCTACTCATTCTCGTATGAGAATGCGTCATTCCTATCACTTGAGATTGGTATTCAAAAGATGCTACCATTATTTGGTTAGGTTAAATTCTCATAAGTGCATCTTTTGTGTGAAGTCAGGTCACTTGTTAGGATTCATCGTCTCTAAAGAGGGTATAAGAGTCGACCCTTTGAAGGCTGAGGCAATACTTCAGTTGTCTCCCCTGAAGAATATTTTCCATCTTCAATGCTTGCAAGGCATGGAAAAATTCTTATGGACATTTTTTGTCAATTTTTCCAATTTGACTAGAGGCTTCATGCGTCTTTTGAAGAAGGACACCACCTTTTGTTGGGATGAGCGAGCCCAGGAGTCCTTTGATGCGCTCAAGTGAGCCCTAGCATCGGCCCCAGTGATTAGTCCCCCAGACTATAGCCGTGATTTTTTACTTTATGTGGCCGCATCCATGGAGATGACTGTTATGGTTTTGGTTCAAGAGGATGAGGAGCTCCAAGAGCATGTCATATACTATCTGAGCTAAAACCTTATTGACGCAGAGATTCGTTATTCTCATGTTGAGAATCTTGCTTTAGCTACTGTACATGTGGTTCAATGGTTGAGACATTATATTCTCCTTTTCCAGACCTTGGGTGTAGCCCATGTCAATCCGTTTCAATTCATCCTCACTCAAAGGATGATTGGGGGAAAATATAATAAATGGATTGTCATCTTGCAATAATTCGATCTTGAATTTGTTTGAGCGAAATCAAAGAAATTGTTAATTTTTGCAAAGCTTATATCGGATTTCCCAAGCGAGGCCGAGGAGTTGGTTTGTGAAGATACGTTTGTCGATGAACACATCTTTTTAATCTCAACTTTAGACCCATGGTATGGGGATATCATTATATATTTACAATCATTGAAGGTCCCTACTCACCTCTCACGGGATGAACGATGACGATTACATCACGTGTCTAAGAATTACCTCATAGTGGATAACACTTTGTACCTCCATGGGGTAGATTCCATTTTACGACATTGTTTAACTCATGAAGAGGCTGAGGTAGTGCTGAATGATTTCCACGGAGGGGCATGTGGTGGTCATTTATCTCAGCTTTCTACAGCCCAAAAAATATTAAGAGCGGGTTATTTCTGGCCCTCAATCTTTAAGGATTGTGTAGATGCAGTCAAGAGGTGCCACCCTTTCCAAGTGTACGCACATAATATGCGTTCAAAACCTGCCCCGTTACATGTTACATCCCATCATCACCACCGGTACCTTCACTAAATGGGGGATTGATTTTATGGATTGCAACCCAGCTTCATCTGGGGGGCATCATCATATCATAGTGGTTGTTGATTACTTCACAAAATGGGTTGAGGCTATGCCTATAGTTAAATCTGATGGTGAGACAGCCACGCACTTCGTATTCAACCAGAGCTTGTCACTGACCATGGATCACACTTTCAGAATCGTATGATGGAAGAGTTGGCATCAAAGTTAGGGTACAAACAAGGGAATTCCTCCTCTTACTACCCTCAAGTGAATGGACAAGTAGAAGCAGTGAATAAATCACTTAAATCCATTCTCCAATGAACCATCACACAGAGCAAGAATAATTGGCACATCATGTTATATCATGCTTTGTGGGCATATAGAACCATCGTTAATACTTCCACGAGTTTTTCTCCATATCAACTCATACATTGAGTGGAGTCAATATTGCCGGTTGAATGTGAGATTCCTTCTTTGAAGCTAGCCGTAGAACTCTTACCAGACACTTCACCATTGGAGGAGCATTTGGTCCACCTTGAGCAACTTGATGAGCAGCGTCGAGATGCCTTGGTGGCTCTAGAAGTAAATAAGCGTCACATAAAGGTATAGTACGTTAAGTCTATCCATCCAAGGAGGTTTAGTGAGGGATACTTGGTCCTTTTGTGGGATCAACCAAAAGAACCCTTGGGGGTAGGAAAGTTTAACCCCATGTGGCATGGTCCTTATGTCGTCAAACGTGTGTTAGAGAAGGGTGCTTATGAGTTAGTGGATTATGAGTGAACGGCCTTGGCGGAGCCTAGAAATGGGCTCTATATCAAGAAGTACTATGCATGATTATCAGCCAAGTCTGGTTATTGTATATTATTGTACAATTTTGAATAGTTAGGTCTTTTTCTTATAGTGATCAGGTTTGTGATTAGTTTCTGTTTCTTTTGGCAGATGTCAATGGAATATTCCACCTACATAGGATTCGCGGATGGTGTGAGCCGTCACACTCAACACTCAGCCTCTGCTGCTTGGGTGATTTATACTCCTATGGGTCAAGTATTGTCTTCAGGAGGCATATGTTTGCGGCCATCTTCAAACAATGTTGTTGAATATAGTGTCGTTATTGAGCTTCTACGGGATGCCATTTCACATGGCATTCTCTCTCTTGAGGTACGTCTTGATTCGGAGTTAGTAGTGTCACAGCTTAATGGTTTGTATCATGTTAGAGATATGACATTATTAAGAATATTCTTACGTGTGATATTATTAGAATGACAATTTGACAATATACATACATATTCCAAGAATTAATAATCAAGTTGCTGACTCATATGCTAACTACGTGTTAGATTGGCATTTGTTTCATACACAATAAATTCATCACAAACACAAATTTTTACACATGTAAATAAATAAACTGATAACCATAAAAATTTTATATATAACATCCAAAATGTGGTAATACATAGTGTCATGATAAAAAAATGGGGCTCTCAAGCCACCAAGATATAATACACGATAGGTCAAAATGTATAGCTCCCAAGTATCTAAGCTTGTGGAGGAGGAGGAGGGTTGTGATCATGGAAGGTCACTATGGCTCTAGCTAGCTGTTGGAATAATCGCACCCATGCTCATGGTACACCCACCACCTGGTGTTGCATAGCCTCAAGCAAGTCCTCGACTTGCGCCATGGCAACCCTATGTGTCAGCCTCACAAAATTGGTATGAATGCTCTGGAGCATCCGCTCTGCATCCACACCCGTGATATCATCTCCTCTTCCCCTCCATCTATGATGAAGGAAGCCTTCAGGCCACCATGGTCTCACATCTGCATACAAATGGTAGATGTCACTATGTATTTTCACACAAAAATATGTATTTTGATTCCATATAATCAGAAAACACAAAAAAATTAAATAACTCAAAAAATTAAAAGAGAGGGTTGAGATTCGTTACCTATGTCACCATATGCCGATCCTCGTGGTAGCAGCATGTCCGGGGCCCCCCAGAAATCAATCCCCGCATAGGGGTAGTCATCGATGGCAACTATCTATCATCACCACCATGAAAAAACTCAGCTGGATAGGGGTTGGACACCCTACCTCCCCCCAGTCTGCGCATCGCATCTGCCCAACGTCGTTGGGCCGGATCTCGAACCCCATGAAGAGGAACGTCAATGCTGGGGCTCAATATTGGAACATGCTCAAAGAAAAATGTGCTCAATATGCTGTTGAACCTGAAGTTTTGCACTTTTCCTACCTTACACTCACTGAGCTGATGTTTCATGTTGCTCAGTAGTGTAGTGCTCCAGTCATAGACCGTGGGTCTCATGCACTCCACTGCATAGAATATCAGAGGCCGCGAGGCCTGGTGGAGTGAAGACAAGCCTACTATCCTGCCCAATGTCAATAGGATGGCCTTTAGGCCCAGCACCTATGAAGAGTAAGTTGGGACCTGACTCCCCACCTTCTTTGTGTCTGGATAGCAGTACACTACAATGTACTCATTGATAGTCAGGCCACCTCCGGGCCCACTGCGAGAATGAAGGTTCACTACTTCCCCCTATCGAGAAAGTCCAGTAATGAAGTATATGTCCTCCACCTCTATGGTGAGGGACATCCCATCTATCTGGAATACTCAGAGTCTGGATCCCAGTAATCCACCAGCATCTGCAATAGTCTTGGTTTGGCCCTCAAGCCACCAAGACACCAAAACTTATAGAGTCCACATGCATGTAGAGCTTGTTGAGCCATTATATCAACCCTTACTACCTCCTCTACCTCACCGTGTTCATGCTCTCTCCATTCTAGGAACATCCTACACAAAAAATTGCAAGTTTTCCCATTAGATTACTTAAAAAACCTCATGCCCGACCGCATATGCGATTGTTTGCCAAACAACCACGTATGTATGCAACTGTGAGGGAATTTTCCACGTGGGCCGCAACGCCCTTTTTATTTTGGCCTAGAAACCTCAAATGACCATGGAATTTGATAAAAATTGCATCAAAATGGAAGAGAAGAGCATGGGTAAGTACCTGGAAGAACGGTAGTGGATTCCATCGGTTGGATCTCCTAGAATTCATTGTTGAAAATCTGAGCTCAATTGCGTAAAAAATTCAAATGTTTTATAATGTTTTGAATTTTTTACTATTTATAGAAATTTTTCAAAATTTTGAAAATTTTTACCCCCTTTCCTATAGTTTCGACAATTTCTAATCATTTTGGACCATTTTTGACCTAATTCATGATGTAGGAGACCTTTTTGAGTGCCGTTTCAACCATTGGATTGACCTATTCGTGCTGATTTTAGGTATCATGTCTAAACTGGCATATAAGTTAGGTTTCATCACCGTTTGTATTTTGCATGACCTTATCACTGTTTCATCATAGCCTTAGGTACGAACCCACTCTGTTATGTCACGAAACCTTCTTGTTGTTTTAGAAGTGGCATGGTATGAGTGGTAGAGCTTGACCTTACATGGGTACCCTAGTTAGCGCCTTATTTGCATTTGGTGCCCATGCTGATGATTTGTCCTTTAGGGTGTGGGAGTCCATTGTATAGTACTACCATGATATTTCACAAGAGCCTCATACCCCTCTTGATCTTTTTGCTAGCCTATTTCCCTCAGGACTCCCTTATGTCAAGTTGTAATTGCATTAGCATGAGCTTTGCCTGCCTTATTGAGCTTTATGCTGGCTTCCCTGACATTGCGCTTCAGCCATATAGCCTGAGCTTGTCTCATGTCTATCCATGTAGAGCCATTTTATATATCCTTTGAAACTTGATTCCCTTTTTTACCTGGAGGGGATTTTCCCCTGAGTGTCGACATCCCACACATGGATCCTTGCATTGAGCATAGGTATGTTCCACTTCTTGGAACTAGTTTGTTTTCCCCTATGACACTCGTCTCCTCCTAGTTTGTAACTATAAAGTAGTTTTATTCTTTTTCAAGCTTTTTAAATATTTGAAAAAGTCCAAAAAAAAAAAAAGTCAAACAAGGAAAGATGTTATCTTTGGCAGCTATCGAGTCGTGTCGCTTTCGAACAGAGCACTATATATCACATCCATTGGTTGGGTTTATAGTTTGACTTTAGGATCTATACTTGTTTATCTGAGTTTATCTCCATCGACTGGTTAAGCTTCCAGTCCCCATGGAGCCTCTGTCGATGCCTCCTGTGTCGCAAAGATGTCCCAGTTTTGTATATCGAGTCTATGTTGCCTTTATTCAGTCACCATTATCCATTATGATCTTGTTTGAAGGAAGTTGAAACCTGAGTCGACCATTCCTCAGTTATCTTGACTTTGCATGTTAGCCATTCCTGGTACAATTATTGGTTCATGCACCTTATGATTGAGTCCTTCCACATTATACAGCTTTGTTGAGTACCTCGTATTAGATGATGGGGGATGCCTTAATTCCCTCCTTCCAACAAATTTCATCCCATCAACTTCATATCATTTATTCTGGGAGTGGAATCTAGAGTCATTTTGAGTTCCTTGAGACTTGTAGTCATTAGTGGCAGGTTCTCTCACCATCGACAGTCTTTGGGAATACATCAATGTCCCTTGATCAATGGATCCTCTCAAGTGTTCAACCTCAACACATTTATTCACACATGTTAGTTTGCACTCTAGTACCTTGATTCCCGTTTTCATTATCAGTGGGTGATCTCGCATCTGTTAACGGTATACATCAAAGACTGGTAATCAGATAATGGACTACTATGTTCGATGTCGACACCTCTATTCACATAGTAGGACATGTACTCGTAGCGATTTGTGTAGAAGACCTTCTAGATTGGTGGCATCTTTTATATGCTACCTCCTTGATCGTGCCAGTGTTCATGAGATTTCAGCTCTCGTGACTTGATTCCTGTATATGTCAAACATTTCTAGCTATTATGGAGATCTTGATCCATTGTATATCTTCAGCCATTAAGGAGATCATGATCCTTTGTATATCTTCATCATGGAGATTTTGATCTATGTATATTGTGCATGGTGATGACCACTTATGTGATATCTTGTATCATGCCTATTCATGGCCATTGTACTCTTATGTATCCGGGACTCCTATATGTATTTGCAGTTATGTATAGAGTTGTATCATTGTACTATGCTGATTGGGTGGCTGGTCTTACATTTGGGATCCTTCATCACTCCACTTCTGGGATGGAATTATAATGTATTTCAGCCATCATATGACCCATTTGACCTCACACATTAGGGGGCATCTGTTATAGCTGATTTTACCACTCCAAGTGAATCACACTTGTATGGCCTTCCCCTGTCCCTCTACAGACTCCTTAGACCCCTTGGACCATTTTTTGTCCTTTGATGTTTCCTAGACCATCCCTAAAAACATGTGAAAATTGCTATACGCGACTTTCAAACCCCTAATTGCGTGTATACACAATTCTGTTACGGAGAGAAATTTTGTTATGAAGAGAAATTCCTATGGATTGGGGTACCACAACAGACAGCTTGACTCCAGAAATCAATCCTTTCCAATATGCAATAGAAATTAAATATCTAACACTAAAGGATCAGACCTCGTACCTTATTCCGAACGGTTGAAGTAGATCCCCGTTGATCTTTCCAACTTTAGCTTGAATTGATAGATACTTCATCAACAACAAGTAAACAATACAATCATACTATATATATTGATGTTATATCTATTCTAGCATATATAATCAACAATGTATAAGCATTTGAAAACATCCATGGATAAAATATTCATTCAAGCATACATTATTGGACAAGAAAAGATATTTCTATTAATATAAAATCAAATATTACAATGGATACAACCTCTATCAGCACGTCTGCGAATCATAGAAACTGAATCCCCCACTTGGGCATCCACCACCTCAATCCTCCATCTCTTGATAGCAAGCTCACAAGCAAAAGGGAAGCTTGGGAAGAACACAAAAGTGCTCCAAGGGACAAAGGGATGCAGACTCAAGCATAAGTTTCGGCAACAATGGACTATAGTTTCTTTGCTCTCAATTCTCTCATATGCCTTCAATGTACCATAGAGTTCTTTATATAGATTTTCAAAGGGGTAATGAAAGGTCGAATCTGAGCGATCTCAAGGCATTAGGGAAGGCCAGGAGTCAAGTGAGTCACATCCATGTCAAGGAAAACTCCAAAAGTATTTGGATTATGCAAAGATCCTGATGTACGTAGTTTTAGGGGTCAAACCCGTGTATACATGTGATTAGGTATTTAAAAGTCACGTATAGTAATTTTCACATGTTTTTAGGGATGGTCTAGGAAACATCAAAGGAAAAAAAATGGTCCAAGGGGTCTAAGGAGTCTGTAGAGGGACAGGGGAAGGCCATACAAGTGTGATTCACTTGGAGTGGTAAAATCAGCTATAACAAGGACACTACCTTCTACTAGGATGAGCGAGCCCATGAGTCCTTTGATGCGCTTAAGCGAGCCTTAGCATTGGCCCCGGTGATTAGTCCACCCGACTATAGCCGTGATTTTATTCTTTATGTGGTCGCGTCTATGGAGACGATTGGTATGGTTTTGGTTCAAGAGGATGAGGACCTCCAAGAGCATGTCATATATTATTTGAGCTGAAACCTTAAAGATGCAAAGATCCATTATTATCATGTGGAGAAGCTTGCCTTAGCAACTATTCATGCGGTTCAAATATTGAGACACTATATTCTCCTTCACCAGACCTTGGTGGTTGCCCATGTTAATCCATTTCAGTTCGTCCTCACTAGAAGGATGATAGGGTGAAAGTATAATAAGTGGATTTTCATCTTGCAAGAATTTGATGTCGATTTTGTTTCAGCAAAATCGAAGAAATCGTTGATTTTTGCGGAGCTTATATCTGATTTCTCGAGCAAGGAAGAGGAGGAGGCTTGTGAAGATACGTTTGTTGATGAGCACATTTTCCTGATCTCAACTTTGGATCCATGGTATGGGGATATTATCATATATTTACAAACATTGAAAGTCCCTACTCACCTTTCACGAGATGAACGGCGACGATTACATCATGTATCCAAGAATTACCTCATAGTGGATAACACATTGTATCGTTGTGGAGTAGATTCCATTTTATGTCGTTGTTTAACTCATGAAGAGGTTGAGCTTGTGCTGAATGATTGCCATGGAGGGGTGTGGTGGTCATTTATCTGGGCTTTCTACAGCCCAAAAAATATTGAGAGCGAGTTATTTATGGCCGTTGATCTTTAAATATTGTGTCAATGCAGTCAAGAAGTGCCACCCTTGCCAAATGTTCGCACGTAATATGCGTTTGTGTCCTGCCCCGTTACATCCAATTATCACCGCTGGTCCCTTCACTAAGTGGGGGCTTGATTTCATGGATTGCAACCCAGCTGAAGCTGGGGGGCATCATCATATTATCGTGGCTATTGACTACTTCACGAAATGGGCCGAAGCTGTGCTTATAGTTAAATTCGACGGTGAGACAGCCGCACACTTCATATTCAACTAGATTATTACTCGATTCGGTATTCTGAAAGAGCTTGTCATTGACCATGGTAGGCACTTTCAAAATTGAATGATGGAAGAGTTGGCCTCGAAGTTAGGGTATAAGCAAGATCATTCTTCTCCTTATTACCCTCAAGTGAATGGACAGGTTGAAGTAGTGAACAAATCACTCAAGTCTATTCTCCAATGAACCGTCGCATAAAGCAAGACCAATTGGCATATCATGTTATATCCTACTTTGTGGGCTTATAGGACCGTGATTAAGACAGCCACTGGTTTTTCTCCATATAAGCTTGTACATGGAGTGGATTCTATATTGCCAATTGAGTGCGAAATCCCTTCTTTGAAGCTAGCCATAGAGCTCTTACCAGACACTTCCCCATTGGAGGAACATTTGGTCCATTTGGAGCAGCTTGATAAGCAACGCTGAGATGCTTTAGTGGCTCTAGAAGTGAATAAGTGTCGCGTTAAGGTCTAGTATGATAAATCTATCCATCCAAGGAAGTTTATTGAAGGATATTTGGTCCTTTTGTGGGACCAAGCTAAAGAACCCTTGGGGGCAGGAAAATTCAACCCCATGTGGCATGGTCCTTACATGGTTAAAAATGTGTTAGAGAAGGGCGCTTATGAGCTAGTAGATTACGAAGGGATGACCTTAGCGGAGCCTAGAAATGGGCTCTATCTTAAAAGGTAATATGCATGATTTTCAGCCATGGATGACTATTGTATGTTATTGTACAACATTTTGCATAGTTAGGTTTTTCTTATGGTGATCAGGTTTGTTGATTATCTTCCATTTCTTATGGAATATGTCAATGGAGTCTTTCATCTATATAGGATTTGTGGATGGTGCAAGCTGTCACACTCAACACTCAGAATCTGCTGCTTGGGTGATTTATACTCCTATGGGTCAGGTACTATCTTCAGGAGGCGTATGTTTACGGCCCCCTTCAAACAATGTTGCTAAATATAGTGTCGTTATCGAGCTTCTACATGATGTCATTTCACATGGTGTTCTATCTCTTGACGCACGTATTGATTCGGAGTTAGTAGTGTCACAACTTAATGGCTTGTATCATGTTAGAGATCCAACATTATTATGGATATTCTTACATGTGATATTGTTAAAACAAAAATTTGACAACATAACATACATACATGTTCCAAGAATTTATAATCAAGTTGCTGACTCATATGCTAACTATGTTTTAGATTGGCATTTGTTTCATAGACAATAAGCTCATCACAAACATACATTTTTACACATGTAAATAAATAAACTGATCATCATAAAAAAATTTCATTAAACATCCAAAATGTGATAATACATACTGTCATAATATAAAAATGGGGCTTCCGAGCCACCAAAATATAAATACATGGTAGTAAAAAATGTATCACTCCCAGGTATCTAATCCTAGGGAGGAGGAGGGGGGTTTCTGATCATGGAATGTCACCATGGCTCTAGCTAGCCATCGAAACAACCACACCCATGCTCGTGGCACACCCACCACTTGACGCTGCATGGCCTCAGGTAGGTCCTCGACCTACACCAAGGGTACCCTGTGTGCCAACTGCACGAAGTTGGTATGAATGCTTTGGAGCATCTGCTCCACATCCACACCCATAATGTCATCTCCTCTTTCCCTCCGTCTATGGAGAGGGAAGCCTTCAAGCCGCCGTGGTCCTATATCTGCATACATATGACAAGATGTCACTATGTGTTGTCACGAAAAAACATGTCTTTTTGATTCCATATATCAAAAAACACAAAAAAAAAATTAAAAAGAGGGTTGGGATTCGTTACCAATGTCACCATATGTCGATCCTGGTGGTAGTGGCATGTTGGGGTCTCCCTAAAAATATATCCCCACATAGGGGTAATCATCGATGGCAACTATCTGCTGCCGCCACCATGGAAATAAATTAGCTGGATAGGGGTTGTACACCCTACCTCCACCCATTATGTGCATTACATCTACCCAACATCATTGGGATAGATCTCAAACCCCGTGAAGAGGAACGTCAACTCTAGGGCTCAATCTCGGAACACACTCAAAGAAAGACATGCTCAGTATGCTACTAAAATTGAAGTTTCGTACTCTACCCATCTTGCACTCGCTAAGATGGTGCTTCATGTTGCCCAATAGTGCAGTGCTCCAATCATAAATCATGGGTCTCATACACTCCACTGCATAGAACATCAGGGGCCACGAGGCCGGGTGGAGTGAGGCTAGCCCTGCTATCCTACCCAATGTCAGTAGTATGGCCTTTAGGCCTAGCACCTATATGGAGTTAGTTGGGATCTGACTCTCGACCTTATCCATGTCTGGATAACAATACACTGCGATGTACTCATCTATGGTGAGTCCACCTCTGGGCCCGCAAGAATGTAGGTTCACCACTTCCCCCCATCGGGACAATCCAGTAATAAAGTATATGTCCTCCAATTCTATGGTGAGGGACATCCCATCGTTTTGGAAAGACTCTGAGTTAGGATCCCGGTAGTCTTGGTTTGGCCCTTAAGCCACCAAGACACCAAAACTTGTAGAGCCCACATGCATGAAGAGCCTATTGTGCCATTAGATCACCCCTTGTTGCTTCTTCTACATCCATGTGCTCATGTTCTCTCCATTCTAGAACCATCCTGCACATTTAATTCAAGTTTGGGTCATTAGATGTCTTAGAAAATCTTGAACACAGCCGCATACACGACTATTGGCTAAACAACGACATATGTATGCGACTTTGAGGCCTTTTTCTCCATATATCCAGCCCTATACACAGAAAAATCCTCGATTTCCACGTGGGCCATGGCGTATACTTTAGGGTGGCCTAGAAATCAAATTGGACCATGAAAATTTGAAAAATTTACATGAAAATGAAATAGCAGGGCATGGGAAATTACTTGGAAAAAACGGTGTTGGATTCTGCCGGCTGGATCTCCCGGAATTCGTGTTTGAAGTTCTGAGCTCAATTGGGTAAAAATTTCAAATGTTATATAATGTTTTGAATTTTTTACTATTTATAGAAAATTTTCATATTTTTGAAAAATTTTACCCCCTTTTCTATAGTTTTGGACCGTTTCTGACCCTTTTGGACCGTTTTTTACTAATATATGATGTAGGAGACCATTTTGAGCGTCGTTTCGACCATTGTTTTGACCCGTTCATGCTGATTTCAGGTATCATGTTTAAACTGGCATATAGGTTAGGTTTCACCTCCATTTTCATTTTTCATGACCTTATGACCGTTTCATTATAACCGTAGATACGAACCCATTCTATCTTGTCACAGAACCTTCTTGTTGTTTTAGAAGTGGCATGATTAGAATGGTAGAGCTTGACCTTACATGGGTACCCTAGTTAGATCATTATTTCCATTTGGTTCCCATGTCGATAGTTTTGTCATTTAGGGTGTGGGAGTCTATTGTATAGTATTGCCATGACATTTTGCAAGAGCCTCATACTCTTCTTGATATTTTTCTTGCCTGTTTCCCCTAGACTCCCTTATGTCAAGTTGTAATTGTATTATCACGAGATTTTCCTACCTCATTGAGCCTCATGCTGGCTTCCCTAACTTTGAGTATCAACCATATAGCCTGAGCTTGTCTCATGTCTAGCCATGCAGAGCCATTTTATATATCCTTTGCATCTTGATTCCCTATTATTACCGGGAGGGGACTTTCCCCCGAGTGTCGCTATCCTACACATGTGTCCTTGCATTGAGCATAGGTATGTTCCACTACTTGGAACTAGTTTGTTTTCCCATTTGACACTCGTCTCCTCCTAGTATGTAACTTTAAAGCAATTTTATTCTTTTTCAAGATTTTCAAATATTTGAAAAAGTCCAAAAAAAATTAAAAACCAAAAAGCCAGACAAGAAAAGATGTTATCTTTTGCAGCAGTTGAGTCGTGTCGCCTTCAAACAGAGCACTGTATATCACATTCATTGGTTGGGTTAATAGTTTGACTTTAGGAGCTGTACTCGTTTATCTGCGTTTATCTCCATCGACAAGTTAAGCTTCCATTCCCTATGGAGCCTCTGTTGATGCCTCCTGTATCGCAGAGATGTCCCAGTTTTTCATATCGAGTCTATGCTGCCTACTGTTGCTGCCTTTCACACACCTAGGTCATGTGGAAGAAATATTCAAGCCACTCGGTGTGTCCTTGGGGGCAAGTCTTGAGTCAAGGCTATCACCTTGTTCTTGAATCCTCCATTTAGGCTCAACTCCTAACGAAGTCAAGGGGGGTAGACCCTATTAAGTTACTAAGGCTAAATTACTTAGTATGGTGATGTTAAACTGAATGAGTTACTTAGGAGTTTGAAATTTAACCATAAACAATCAAAGATGACAAGATACAAAAATGAGCGCACGAAAGCACAATGCTGAGACACAATATATATATATATATATATATATATATATAGAAAGAAAATAACCAGTGCCTTAGAATGGAGTCAAAATAAAATCAATGTACTTGCATGTGCTTGGAGTGAATGTTTTGTAATTGCCTCTTGGTACATTTTAAGTTAATTTGAGGTGTGATTTGATTAAAATTAGGCGAAGGGGTGGACTCCAGATATACTCGAGAGTACTTGGAGTATGTCCAAAACTAAACCTTCATGGCTACCTGCAAGGAATATGTGGGCTAAATGGAGTCTCTGGGGCTAATGTTCATAACGCACCCGTTAGGGTGTGATAGAAATCAGCGCCCCAAGGTCACTTTTCAGAATTTCCCGCTTCCTTTGGGTATTTTGACACCATAATGGTTTGATCTAGGTGTTGGATTTTCACCTGATGGTTTGTCAATTTGGGAGAGTGATTCCTAATTATTCTAGTCACTCAAATTCTTTTAATGTAGCTTGGATGATCGGATGAACCGCAGCCAAATTGACAAACCATCAGGCAAAAATCCAACACCTAGATCAAACCATTACGGTGGAAAAATACCCAAAGGAAGCGGGAACTTCTGAAAAGTGACCTCGGGGAGCCGATCTCTGTCACACCCTAATGGGTGCGTCATGAACAATAGCCCCATGGACTCCATTCAGCCCACATATTCCTTACGGGTAGCCATGAAGGTTTAGTTTTGGACATACTCCAAGTACTCTCAGGTATATCTGGAGTCCACCCCTTCGCCTAATTTTAATCAACTCACACCTCACATTAACTTAAAATGTGCCAAGAGGCAATTGCAAAACATTCACTCCAAGCACATGCAAGTACATTGATTTTATTTTGACTCCATTCTAAGGCACTGGTTATTTTCTTGCTATATATATATATATATATATATATATATATATTGTATCTTAGCATTGTGCTTTCGTGTGCTCATTTTTGTATCTTGGCATCTTTGATTGTTTATGGTTAAATTTCAAACTCCTAAGTAACTCATTCAGTTTAACATCACCATACTAAGTAATTTAGCCTTAGTAACTTAATAGGGTCTACCCCCCTTGGCTTCGTTAGTATTTGAGCTTAAACAGAGGAGTCAAGAACAAGGTGACAGCCTTGACTCGAGACTTTCCCCCAAGGACACACCGAGTGGCTTGAATATTTCTGCCACATGACCCAGGTGTGTGAAAGGTGGCAACATTTTTTGGCACCGTTGCTGGGGATAAATATTTTTATTTCCAAATACGACTTTTGTTATCTTCCCTTTTTTTTGCTTTGTTTGATGAATGCTTAGAATAGATCTTTAATTTTCATTTGGCGACTCCACTAAATTTTTTCCATTTTTTATTTTTACAAATAAAAGCAAAAAATAAATTTTGTGAAAAGATTTATAAATGCTTATTTTTCTTTTTCACATGGCGACTCCATTGGAGGGATAAAACTCTTGTTTCTCACAAAAACTTATGAAGTTTTGTTGTGTGTATATGAGCCCATGTGACATGTTAAAACCTTTAAATCTCATCACTTGACAGCTCTGCCTTTTCACTATAAGGTTTAACGGTTATATCAAATGCATGCTATTAATTTTTTGATATGGATGAATTAAAGGAGAAGTATGGTGCCCAGTTAACCGGAATGTTTCAGCCTATCGATTTCTCAAACATCCCAGGTTTTCCTAACTGTTGTAATGGTTTTGGGGATGCATATAACTGGATTCTGACATTTCATGGAAATTATGGTGATTCGACAATCTGGCATGTCAAATCTTTTCTTCAGTTGATTGTTGACTTCAATATTCTTCATGAAGACAATATGATGGAAATGTTTGCAATTACATTTTGGGGTGAGGCCTGTTTGTGGTTCTATCAAGGCCTTCCTAATAAATGTATAACTTCGTTTCCAAGTTTCCTTTTGATGTTTTTAGAGTAGTGGCATGATGGTAGGGGTATTATGAATGGTTTAAAAAAGTTCCTTGAAAATATCTGTACCTTCTACCTATCTGGGACAGAGTATCACACGGAAACATATGGTGGACCTTTTTCCATGATACAAAGTATTGAATAATTGGAATCACTTCTTGAACATTTAAGTGAAGAGGAGGTTCATGATACTCCCATCAAAAAGCATCCTAGTAGTTATTTAAGAAAGGAAGCAATTAAGCATCTTCTTAAAGAATATAAGGTATCTCCCAATAGACAACAAGATTCTGAGGAAGAGAAAATCCAAGATGATCCTATTGAAGAGCTTCAGGAGGAGCCCATGATGGAACACATTGTTGAAGACTCTCCTCATGTCACCATAGCTGAAAACATTGAAGATTTGAGGTATTCTCAAGTGTGTTGCAATGCTGATATTTTTCCAAAAATCCCTCTAGAGAAATCCACTGAGCAACACATACCAAGTGATCCCATTGAATATGTCCAAAAGGTCTCCTTGATTGAATATCCTTTTCATGATATCATATTGGAAGCCTATAAGGAAACTTATGATAAGATCAGTATGGTGTGTGATAACACTAGACCTTGTTCTCCACATGTTGCTGAAGGTTTGGAAAGTTTATTGCCTTGTAACATTTTATCTGAAGAAGATTGTTATGAATACAAGGAAGACATGGATAGGCAGGAGCATGATTCCATGGATGAAGAGTCCCCCACATATGACATGTATGGGAGTGATGACTATTGGAATTTCATAGATAATCCAAATTGTGAAAATCTTATGGAGAATCCCATCCAGGATATGTCCAACAAGGGGAGTGTCTTTTCAAAAATTTGTGGAATTCCAATCTACGATACGTCCATAGAGGGGAGCATGGATCTGGATGTCTGGGAAAACCTCAGTATGGAAGAGGAACATTCATAATTTTCACATGATTAGTCAGAGTCATACCATGCAGAGCTGTACAAGGGTATCAGTAATGAAGACATTGAGAAACAGTATTGTGAAAAGTCAGATGTGATGCAGTCAGTGGAATATCAGTCTCAGCCATCTTTTTCACATATAGAGGTTCCTTATGATTTGGAGCTACTTGGGGCTTGTACAATGAGTTATCATTTGATAAGCCCCGGTGATCAGTATGATGTTGTAGTCAGTTATCTTCATCATACTGATCGGTATATCAGTCCCATCTAGTCATGGATAGAAGCAGCCTGCATGAGCACATACAAGTTGGGGAATAATTTTTATGACATTATTCGTGCCTATGATCTCCCATCCATCCCACCCATTCTGAATCATCATGCTGGTTTGCATTTTATGAATAAGGTATCCTTACTTTGGCTAGTAACCAAAGACAAGGAATTTTTTTTTTATGTTAATAAAATACTTAGGTGGTTACATTGGAGTTTTGACTACACCTAACCTGGTTATATCATGCTTAGAGTAGGAAAATAAGCTCCTAAAAGAGAGCATTTACTTTCTGCATTTCTATTTTATACTTAGTTATAATAAAACTTTGCTTCTTTTAGTTAGTTACATTTATTTTGTTTAAATAAATTAGCTTAATGGTTCATTTGGTTTTTTATAAAACTTGTGCTAGTGAGGGTTTTTTTTTCAAGTTGAGATGTTTTTACAGGGTATATAAACCAGAGATTCTGGTGTTCTCGTATCCTCTCCTTTCCTTAAAGACCAAATCGAGCACACGTCCCACAGTTGGAGCCAGAATGTTACCACTTAAGTTGTACTTAGTGGTTTTTTATCAAGTGAGCCTGGTGAACCGGACAATGATAACTTGTTCGGACTTCAGACGACCTTTGGAAGTACTTCTAGGAAGTGCTTGTTGTACTATATCACATGTTCATACCCCATGGGGGAATTGTAATAAATTTTCTAGCATGATAGTGTCTGTAAAATACTCTTTCTCTTAGACTTCATTTGTCAATCCGATCAGCCTAGGGTGTTTTTTCCCTTGGTTATTATTGGTTGTTGAATAAACGACTGATAATTTCTGAGTTTTTCACTCCATACCTCCAAAGTTGGGGTGGTTGAATTGGTATTTATGCCTATTGATGTTATTAGAGTCTATGTGTCAATGTATAAACATGCTAGACATCATGGTCGAGTCATATGAACATGTCTAAGTCCCCCTAGGTTTTTTCAATTTTTCAATTTTTTAGTTTTTTCAATGTTTTTTATTAAAATTTAATTTTTCCAAAACTTAGGCTATTTTTTAATAGTTTAATTGGAAAAATTGATTTTTTAAAAAAAGTGGGACAAATAATCAGTTTCACTCATGTAGGTGCTCATTTTTAAGCTAATATCACCATGTAAACCCATGGACCCACTATTTTCTTATTTTTGAGTGATTTTCCATCACTCAGGTCAGAAAGCCCCAAAAATAAATTATTGATTATTTTAATTAATAAATTGATGAATAATGGAGCAAATCCAAAATCATATATCAGTGGATTCTCAGTCGATTTGATTGAAATCAGTCAGATCTGAAGCAGATTGACTAGATCTGACAAATCCTTAACTGAAGGAGGTGATCAAATCAGATCTAGAGTTGATCTTCAACATCCTTTATGGGGAATTTCTCCCTCCCTCTCTCCTCCACACGTTTTGGCTCATCTGGATGAGTTTTGGAGGATGATTCATTCAACAGGTTGAGGTGTCAGTCAGATCAACTCTCCGATTGACAATTGCACTCAGTGAGACTTAGACTTGGCTCAATTGGACACAAATCAGGCATTGATGGACTCTCCATCAGCATATTTGGTTTATCTCCTTGGGATTTGTGCCCCCCCTGGGTTGGATCTCCTAGTTTTTGTATATATCCAAGCACAATAGCCTCTTCCAAGCTAGTTAGAGCTGGATTGAAGGGCTTGCTATTGTAATTGTGTATTGATCATAATTTTTGAATAAATAAGCTTTGGAGGCTATACCATGTAGTGCATGTGTTTGTGTGGATTCTCAGTGTTATGCTGCTAATGTGGTAACTGCAATTTCTTTCCAAATTCTGTGCTGCCTTCGTTTTCTGGCTTCAAGGATTCGGTTGAATCAAGTAAGGGTGTAAACTAAGAAAGTTAGATTGCTTGATCTTGTTTATCCATATAATGTATTCTCAAGAATTTCAGTTATATGCTTAAATAAGATTATTTTTGCATGATCTTTCATTTGTGTTGCTTTATACATCTATATCCAGATCTCATGAGGTGTTGTGCAGGCTTGTGTTATCTGGTTGCAGGTTCCTGATTGGATGAAGGTGTGGATCAATATTGATGCCATTCCTTATCCAATAATCTCAAGACTCTATCCCTCAGCACTCCACAAAAGGGCCTCCTTTCAGCTTGCTCCATTCAAGCAACGAGCTGACCTTCTCTCCTCTTCTTCTCATTTCTTAAAAAAAACCAATCTTCCAGTTACCTGTCTCTCCCTCTTATGATCAGATCTAGTTCTAAGAAATGAATATATATTGTTAGATCTATTTCATAAGAGTATTGCTTCTTATATCTGTAATTTCATAAAGAATATCATTTCATAAAGATAGATCTAGGTGTAGGAATTGCCTTTTTTGCAAGTAGCTAAATCATAGATCTAAAACTTGCTCATAAGGTAGTTTCTTTTTTCATTCTTTAAAGATTTAAATTCTACAAGAAAAGTGCATATCTCATTGGCTGCCCAAACAGAAAGCCAATATCCCAAGGAAAGCTTTCTTTCCTTGATTCATTTTGCAAGACTAGATTAGCCCCTTTTAACAATTTTTTACTTAAGTTTTCTTTTTTGGTAATTAGTGTAGTAACCCAAAACACTTTCAAAGTGTGTTTGGGAACATTTTATTTTGATTTCTCACTATTTTTTAGCAGGTCCAACAAAAAAGAGAAGGAGACTCTGCCAAAATTCCAACTCTTGGACGAATCAGAGCTTCCCAAAAGTTTCCCCCACCACCTTGTTTAATTCTAGCTTGTTACAAGCTTGTTGTAAGCCTTTGGATCCCAGATAACAAGGAAAAAATTGCATCAATTTTAATTTTCTGATATTTTAAATCACTTCTAATAAAAATAAAAGGTCCTTTCGAATAGGCTCTTTTGAGCCTATTCACCATCCCCCCTGGGGGGATTTGCGTCGATGTCAATTTTTTATTTTTTGCTCATATCTTTTCAAACTAGCATAGCTCCAACCTGTAGGGTAGTATAATTTGATTAATTATCAATTTCATATTCCATATTTGATATTTCAAAGTAATCTTAATACTTACCCCATGACTTCCCGATTGACCCGAAAGGGGAAAGAGATGCGTGGTAGGACTAATTAGAAAACCGGAATTGTGTATCTGTGTTTTTATTTCTATAATTTGTTTCTTCAACTATTATAAAATTAACCCCTCCTTGATTCCCCGATTGAGATCCACTTGGATCGAAAGAGGTTCCTGGAGGGTTCTCCTTTTAACAAGAACACCCAATTATAAAATTTACTAAAATTGACAAGATTCCGGTGTGTATGCTCTACACTTGGCTGTGGTTCATCTGATCAGTCAAGCTATATCAAAATCAATTGAGTGACTAGTATAATTAGGATTCACTCTCCCAAATTGACAAACCATTGGGTGAAAATCCAACACCTAGATCAAACCATTACGGTGGCAAAATACCCAAAGGAAGCGGGAACTTCTGAAAAGTGACCTCGGGGCATCGATCTCTATCACACCCTAACAGGTACGTTATGAACAATATCCCCAGAGACTCCATTCAGCCCGCATATTCCTTGCTGGTAGATGTGAAGGTTTAGTTTTGGATATACTCCAAGTACTCTCGGGTATATCTGGAGTCCACTCCTTCGCCTAATTTTAAGCAACTCACACCTCACATTAACTTAAAATGTACCAAGAGGCAATTGCAAAACATTCACTCCAAGCACATGAAAGTACATTGATTTCTTTTTTGACTCCATTTTTAACGCACTAGTTATTTTCTTACTTTATATTTATATTGTGTCTTAGCATTGTATTTTCATGCGCTCATTTTTGTATCTTGTCATCTTTGATTGTCTATAGTTAAATTTCAAACTCCTAAGTAACTCTTTCAATTTAACATCACCATACTAAGTAATTAGCCTTAGTAACTTAATAGGGTCTACCCCCCTTGGCTTCATTAGGAGTTAAACCTAAACAGACGAGTCAAGAACAAGGTGACATCCTTGACTCGAGACTTGCCCCAAAGGACACACCGAGTGGTTTGAAGATTTATGCCATAGAACATTTATTACAATTCCCCCATGGGGTATGAACATGTGATATAGTACAACAAGAACTTCCCAGAAGTACTTCCAAAGGTCTTCTGAAGTCTGAACAAGTTATCCTTGTCTGGTTCACCAGGCTCACTTGATAAAAAACCACTAAGTACAACTTAAGTGGTAACACCTACATTTAGTCACCATTCACCTTTATGCTCTTGTTCGAAGGAATTTGAAACTCGAGTCGGCCATTCCTCAGTTATCTTGACTTTGCATGTCGGCTATTCCTGGTACAGTTACTGGTTCATGCACCTTATGATCAATTCCTTCCACAATATACAGCTTTGCTGAGTACCTCATGTTGGATGACGGGGGATGCCTTAATGCCCTCCTTCTAGCAGATTTCATCCCATCGAATTCATATCATTTATTCAGGGATAGGAATCTAGAGTCATTTTTGAGTTCCTTGAGACTTGTAGTCATCAGTGGCAGGTTCTCTCGCCATCGACAGTTTTTTGGGAATACATCAATGTCCCCTGATCAATGGATTCTGTCAAGTGTTCAACCTCAACACATTTATTCACACTTGATAGTTTTCACTCTAGTACCTTGATTCCCATTTCATTATTGGTGGGTGATCTTGCATCTGTTAACGATATACATCAATGACTGGTAATTAGACGATGGAATACTATGTTCGACCTCGACACCTCTATTCACATAGTAGGACATGTACTTGTAGCGGTTTGTGTAGAATACCTTCCAGACTGGTGGCATCTCTTATATGCTACCTCCTTGATCGTGCTAGTGTTCATGAGATTTCAGCTCTCGTGACTTGATTCCAGTATATGTCAAACTTTTCCAGCCATTATGGAGAGCTTGATCCATTATATATCTTCAGTATTCATGGAGATCATGATCCTTTGTATATCTTCATCATGGAAATTCTGATCTATTTATATTGTATGTGGCAATGACCACATATGTCATATTGTATCATGCCTATTCATGGCCATTGTACTCTTATGTATTTGGGACTGCTACATGTATTTGCAGTTATGTGTAGAGTTGTATCATTGTATAGTGCTGATTGGATGGTTGGTTCTTCCACTGGGTTCTTCATCACTTCACTTCTGGGATGGAATTATAATGTATTTCGGCCATCGTATGACCCCTCTAACCTCACACATTATGGGGAATCTGTTATAGCTGATTTTACCACACATGGTGAATCACATTTTTATGGCCTACCCTATCCCTCTGCAGACTCCTTAGACCCCATGGACCATTTTTGTTCCTTTGATGTTTCCAATATCATCCCTAAAAACATGCAAAAAATTCCATACGCGACTTTTAAACCCTTTCTCGCATACATACATGGGTTTGACCCCTAAAACCATGTACATCGGGATGTGTGAAAAAGGGCAAATTATTTTGGAGTTTTCCTTGATGTGGATCTGATTCACTTGTCTCTTGGCTTTCCATATTCCTTGAGATCACTCGAATTCAATCTTTCATTGCCCCATTGAAGAGCTATATAAGGAACCCTTTGGATACATTGAAGGCATGAGGAATTGAGAGCAAGAAAAATATAGTCCATTATTGTCAGAGCTTATACTTGAGTCTACATCCATTTGTACCTTGGAGCACTTTTGTGTTCTTCCCAAGATTTCCTTTTGCTTGTGAGCTTGCTATCGAGAGATGGAGGATTGAAGTGGTGGAGGCCCAAGTGGGGGACTCAGTTTCTTCGATTCGCAGACGTGCCGACAGAGGTTGTTTCTATTGTAATCTCTATTTTATATTAATAGACATATCTTTTCCTACCCAATAATGTGTATTTGAACGAATATTTGATCCATGGATGATTTCAAATTTTTATATGTTATTGATTATATATGCTAGAGTAGGTCTAACATAATTATATATAGCATGCTTGTCTTGTTTATTGAATGTTGAGGAAGCAATTTATCAATTCAAGCTGGAGTTGGAAAGCTCAACGGGGATCTACATCAACCGTTTGGAATAAGGTACGAATCGAGATCCTTTAGTGTTAGATATTTGGTTTCTCTTGCATATAGGAAAGGATTGATTTCTGGAGTCAAGCTGTCTGTTGTGGTACCCCAAGCCATAGGAATTTCTCTCCGTAATAAGTTGCATCATCGATCATATTTTCTTCCTAAGCTCAACTATGTGGAGCATGATGAATTTAGGGAGATTCTTAGTGAGAATATTGGTAGGCCCGTGGTTCCATTTATCTCTCGCGGTCAGATGGCTGATGGGAACATGGAAAATTTATCACCAACTATTCCTATTAATATTTCTTGTGATCTTGGCAAGGTTGAGAATGTCTACATTGGCGCAGATTGTTCCCTTGATGAGATCAAGGAGTATACCGTGTTGTTTAAAGAGTTTTGTGACATCTTTGCATGGTCGTACGAGGATATGCCAGGTATGGACCCTCATATTTTTGAACATGAGGTCAAAACTTATCTGGATGCAAAGTCGTATCAACAACATTTGCGTGCAGTGAATCCTAGAAAAGCACCCACCATTAAGGCTGAGATATATAGAAAAAATTTTGAAAGCTGGTTTTATCTATCTCGTTCCCTTAACAGAGTGGGTTTCAAATCCCGTTTCGGTAGATAAGAAGTAGGGAGCGATCCATATATGCACTAATTTCTGTGACTTAAATCATGCATTTCCTAAGGATAACTTCCCCACACAATTTATTGATCAGATTTTGGATGAGTGTGCCAGGAGTGAGGTATTTTCCTTTATGGACGGTTTTTTTGGATATAATTAGATTCAGATTAAGCCCAAGGATCAACATAAGACCGCATTTATTTGTCCTTGGGGTACTTTTTCATATTGGAATATGCCTTTCGGCCTTAAAAACGTCAGAGCTACATTTCAGTAGGCTATGACCTTAATTTTTCACGATCCCAAAACAATTATCGAAGTGTATTTGAATTATATCGCTGCTCACTCTCGTCTGAGGGTGCATCATCCATATCATTTGATATTAGTATTCGAAAGATGTCTTCATTACCAGGTTCATTTAAATCCTCATAAGTGCATCTTTTGTGTGACTGTTGATCACTTGCTAGGATTCATTGTGTCCAAGGAGAGTATAAGAGTTGATCCCTTAAAGGTTGAGGCAATACTTCAATTGTCTCCCCCGTGTAATATTAGACATCTTCAATGTTTGCAAGGTATGGAAATTTTATTGCGGAGATTTGTGGTTAATTTTTCCAATTTTACTAAAGGCCTTATGCGTCTTTTGAATAAGGACACTCCTTTTTACTGGGATGAGCGAGCCTAGGATTCCTTTGATTCTCTTAAGTGAGCCTTAGCAACAACCCCTATGCTTAGTCCACCTGACTATAGCCGTGATTTCTTGATTTATGTGGCTGCGTCCATGGAGACGGTTGGTATGGTTTTGGTTCAGGAGGATGAGGAGCTCCATGAACATGTCATATATTATTTGAGCTGAAACCTTATAGATTCAGAACTTCTCTATTCCCATGTGGAGAATCTAGCCTTGGAAACCATTCATGTGGTCCAATGTTTGAGGCACTACATTCTCCTTCACCAAACCTTATTCGTAGCTCATATCAATCCATTTCAGTTCATCCTTACTAGAAGGATGATTGGGGTAAAATACAATAAATGGATTGTCATTTTGCAAGAGTTTGATCTCGAGTTCATTTTGGTGAAATCAAAGAAATCTTTGATCTTTGTGGAGCTCAAATTTGATTTTCCAATTTTGGAGGAGGAGGAATTTTATGACGATATGTTTGTCAATGAGCAAATTTTCCTTATCTCAACTTTAGACCCATGGTATAGGGATATCATTGTATATTTGTAGAAATTGAAGGCCCCTACTCACCTTTCACAGGATGAGTGACGATGATTACGTCATGTAGCTAAGAAATACCTTATAGTGGGTAACACTTTGTACCGCCGTGGGGTAGATTCCATTCTGCATTGTTGTTTAACCCAGTATGAGGCTGAGGTTGTGATGAATGATTGCCATGGAGCTGCGTGTGGTGGTCATTTATCTGGGATTTCTACAGCCCAAAAAATATTGAGAGAAGGATATTTTTTTCCATCCTTCTTCAAAGATTGCGTTAATGCGGTCAAGAAGTTCCACCCTTGCTAGGCGTTTGCATGCAATATGCACTCACATCCAGCCCTGTTAAATCCTATTGTCACTGTTGGTCCCTTCACCACGTGGGGGATTAAATTTATGGATTGCAACCCAGCTTCAGCTGGGGGGAATCATCATATTATAGTGGCTATCAATTATTTCATGAAATGGGCAAAGGCTATGCCCATAATTAAATCTGACGGTGAGACAACCGCACATTTCGTGTTCAACCAGATTATCACTCAGTTTGGTATTTCTAAAGATCTTGTAACTAACCATGGTAGGCACTTTTAGAATAAAATGATGGAAGAGTTGGCTTTCAAGTTAGGGTATAAGCAAGAACATTCATCTTCTTATTACCCGCACGTGAATGGACAGGTTGAAGTAGTGAATAAATCACTTAAGTCTATTCTCCAGCGAACCATCACACAAAGCAAGACCAATTGGCATATTATGTTGTATCCTGCTTTGTGGGCTTATAGAACAGCGGTTAAGACTACCACTGATTTCTCTCCATATCATTTTGTGCATGGGGTGGAGTCAGTTTTACCGGTTGAATGTGAAATCCCTTCTCTAAAGATAGTTGTAGAGCTTTTACCAGACACTTTTGCATTGGAAGAACATTTGGTCCACTTAGAGCAGCTTGATGAGCAGCGTCGAGATGAGGCTTAGTGGCTCTAAAGGTTAACAAGCATTGCGTCAAGGTCTAGTATGATAAGTCTATCCATCCAAAGAGGTTTAATGAAGGTGACTTGGTCCTTTTGTGGGATCAAGCTAAAGAACCCTTGGGGGCGAGAAAATTTAATCCCATGTGGCATGGTCCTTACATGGTTAAATGGGTCTTAGAGAAAGGCACTTATGAGCTGGTTGATTATGAAGGGACAACCTTGGTGGAGCCTAGAAATTGGCTCTATCTCAAAAAATACTATGCATGATCTTCAACCAAGGCTGATTGTTGTATATTATTGTACATTTTTTGAATTGCATAGTTAGGTTTTCTTATGGTGATTGGTTTTTTTGATTAGCTTTCGTTTCTTTATTGTAGATGTCATTGGAGTCTTATGTTTACATAGGATTCACCGATGGTGCTAGCCGCCACACTCAAAACTTAGCTTCAACTGCTTGGTTGATTTATACTCCTACGGGTCAAGTATTGTCTTCAAGAGGCGTATGTTTATAGCCTTCTTTGAACAATGTTGCTAAATATAGTGCCATTATTGAGTTATTTCATGATGCCATTTCACATGGTGTTCATTCTCTTGAGGTACATATTGATTCACAGTTAGTGGTTTCAAAGCTTAATGGCTTGTATTGTATTAGGGATCCGACATTATTACGACGATTCTTACGTGTGAGATCGCTAGAATGAAAATTTGAGAATATAACATATATTCATGTTCCAAGAGTTTTTAATCAAGTTGATGACTCATATTCTAACTATGTGTTAGATTTGCATTTATTTCATAGACAATAAGCATATCGCAAACATACATTTGACAAACATGTAAATATAAATAAAATCGATCATCATAAAAGTTTTTCATTAATATCCAAAAAGTGACGTCATAATACATAAGTGTCATATACAAAATTAGGGCTTCTGAGCCACCAAAATATAATACATGATCATACAAAAATGAATACACTCAAGTCTCTAAGCTTGAGGAGGAGGGGGGTTCTGATCATGATATAGCACTACGGCTCTAGCTAGCCGTCAAAAGAGTCAAACCCATGCTCGTGGTACACCAACCACTTGACGCTGCATGGCCTCAGGCAAGTCCTCGACTTGCGCCATGGGTACCCTCTATGTCAAGCAAACAAAGTTTGTGTGAATGCTTTGGAGCGTCCGCACCCATGATATCATCTCCTCTTCCCCTCCATCAATGACGAGGGAAGCCTTCTAGCCACCAAGGTCCTACATTTGCATACACATGACAGATTGTCACTGTGTCGTTATACAAAAAATATGTACTTTGAGTCAATATATCAAAAAACACAAAAAAATTAAATAATTCAAAAACTTAAAAAGTGGGTTTGGGATTCGTTACCTATGTCACCATAAGCTTATCCTGGTGGAAGCGGCATATCCGGATCTCCACAATAGTCTATCCCTACATAGAGGTAGTCATCTATGGAAATGATCTGTCTCCGCCACCATGGAAAGAAGTCTGCTGGGTAGGGGTTAGCCACCCTACCTTTGCCTAGTCTATGCATAACATTTTCCCAACGTTGTTGTTCTGGATCTCAAACTTTGTGTGGAACAATGTCCACTCTAGGGCTTATCCCTAGTACCTGCTCAAAGAAGAACGTGCTCAGAATACTTTCGAACCCAATGTTCCACACCCTGCCCATCTTGCAGTCACTGAGCTGCTATTTCATATTGATCAACATCATTGTGCTCCAATCATACACTGTAGGTCTCATACACTCCACCGCATAGAACATCATTGGCCGCGAGGCCTGGTGGAGTGAAGCTAGCCCCGCAATCCTTCCTAATGCCAATAGTATGGCCTTTAGTCCTAGAATTTGGATAGAGTTTATTGATATTTGACTCCCAACCTTTTTCATCTCTGGAAGTAGTACACAGCTATGTACTCATCAATATTCAACCCCCCTCCTATCCCATGAGATCAGAGATTCACCATCTCTCCTTAGCAAGACAAACCAGTGATAAAGTATATGTCCTCAACCTTAATGCTAAGTGACATCTCGTCAATCTGAAAAGTCTCAGAGTATAGTTCCCAGTAATCCACTAGCAGCTGGAGTAGTCTTGGTTTGGCCCTTAGGTTTCCAAGACACCAAAACTTGTATAAAACACATCCCTGTAATGCTTGTTGGGCCATAAGAACACCTTGTACGGCCACCTCCACATCACCATGCTCTCTTTCCCTCCACTCTAACACCATCCTACACAAAAAACCAAAGTTTTGATCAATTATTTCCTTTGAAAACCTTGTTTACACCCCTATACATGATTTTTCTCAAAATAGCCGCGTATGTACGTGGGTTTGGGTGATTTTTCCACGTATGGCGAGCCCTATATGCAAAAAAAACACCGATTTCTACATGGGCCGAAACACACAATTATGGATGGCTTAAAAAATTAATTGGACTGTGAAAATTCAAAAAAATTGCATGAAATAGGAAGAGGAGGGCATGATAATCTACCTGGATCAAATAGGGAGATATTCTACCAGACGATGCTCCCGAAATTCGCTTTGGAAGTTCTGAGCTCAAATACACTATGTTCGGTAAAAATTTCAAATGATATGAGGATTTTTAAATTTTTTACTATTTATAGAAAAATTTTGAAATTTTTTACCCACTTTCTATAGTTTTTTACCATTTTGGACCGTTTGAACTAATTTGATGATGTAGGAGTCTGTTTTGAGTGTGGTTTGACCGTGGCTTTGATCCTTTCATGCCTACTACAGGTATGATGTCTAAATTGGCATATAGGTTAGTTTTCACATCCATTTGCATTTTGCATGACCTTATGACCATTTCATTTTAACCTTATGTATAGACCCATTCCATCTTGTCATGGAACCTTCTTACTGCTTCTAGAAGTGACATGTTGTGAATGGTAGAGCTTTACCATACATGGGTACCCTAGTTAGATCATGTTTTTTATTTGGTGCCCATGCCAACATTTTTCCTTTAGGGTGTGGGAGTCCTTTGGATAGTACCGCCATGACTTTGAGCAAGAGCTTCATACTCCTCTTAACCTTTATGCTATCCTTTTTCCCCAGGACTCCCTTGTATATGTCAAGTTGTAATTGCATTATCATGATTTTTGACTGCCTTTTTGAGCCTTATGTAGGATTCCCTGACTTTGATTATCAACCATATAGCCCGAGCTTGTCTCATGTCTAGCCAAGCAGAGTCATTTTATATATCTTTTACAGCTTGATTCCCCATTTTTTACCAGGAGGGGACTTTCCACCAACTATCGTTATCTTGCACATGTTTCCTTGCATTGAGCATAAGTACGTTCCACTGCTTGGAACTAGTTTGTTTTCCCTTTGACATTCGTCTCCTCCTATATTTGTAACTATAAATCACTTTTATTGTTTTTCAATCTTTTCAAAATATCTGAAAAAGTCCAAAAAAATAAAAAAACAAAAAATATGGATAGGAAAAGATGTTATCTTTGGCAGCGGTCGAGTCATGTTGCCTTCGAACAGAGCACTATATATCACACCCGTTGGTTGGGTTAGTAGTTTGAATTTAGTAGCTGTACTCATATATCTGAGTTTACCTCCACCGATTGGTTAAGCTTCCAGTCCCTATGGAGCCTCTATCGATGCCTCATTTGTCACAGAGATGTCCTAGTTTTGTATAATGAGTCTATGTTGCCTACATTTAGTCACCATTCACCTTTATTCTCTTGTTCAAAGGAAGTTGAAGCCTGAGTCGGTCATTCCTCAGTTGTCTTGACTTTGCATGTTGGCCATTCTCGGTACTATTACTAGTTCATGTACATCTTGTTTGAGTCCTTCCACATTATACAGCGTTGCTGAGTACCTCGTGTTGTTGATGGGGGATGCCTTAATTCCCTCCTTCTAGTGGATTCCATCCCATTGACTTCAGATCATTTATTCTAGGATAGGAGTCTAGAGTCCTTTGAGTTCCTTGAGACTTATAATCATTAGTGGTAGGTTCTCTCGCTATCGATAGTTTTGGGAATACATCAATGTCCCCTGATTGATGGATTCTTTCAAGTGTTCGAATTCAACACATTTATTCACACTTGTTAGATTGCACTCTAGTACGTTGATTCCCATTTTCATTATCGGTGGGTGATCTCGCATCTGTTAGCGGTATACATCAATGACCGGTAATCAGACGATGAACTATTGTGTTCAACCTCGACACCTTTATTCACATAGTAGGACATGTACTCATAGCGGTTTGTGTAGAATAATTTCTATATTGGTGGAATTTCTTATATGCTACCTCCTTTATCGTGCCAGTGTTAATGAGATTTCAGCTCTCGTGAATTGATTCCAGTGTATGTCAGATATCTTCAGCCATTATGGAGATCTTGATCCATGGTATATCTTCAAATTTCATGGAGATCTTGGTCCTTTGTATATCTTCATCATGGAGATTCTGATCTATTGTATATTATAAATGATGATGACCACACATGTCATAGTTTGTATGTCATTCCTATTCATGGCCATTGTACTCTTATGTATCCAGGACTGCTATATGTATTTGCAGTCACGTGTAGAGTTTGATTATTGTATTATACTATTGGATGGTTGGTTATTCCACCTGTTTCTTCATCACCCCACTTCTAGGATGGACTTATAATGTATTTCGGCCATCATTTTACCCCTCTGACCTCACACATTAGGGGGCATATGTTATAGTTGATTTTACCACATATGGTAGATCACATATATATGGCCTTCCCTATCCCTCTGCAAACTCTTTATACCCCATGGACTATTTTTGTACCTTTGATGTTTCCAATATCATCCCTAAAAACACCTGTCATTTGCTGTACACGACTTTTAATCCTTTTTTTACGTATACACGCGGATATTACCCTTAAACTTGCATACATCAGGATGTGTGAAAAGACCAAATAGTTTTGGAGTTTTCCTTGATGTGGATCCAAGTCACTTGTCTCTTGGCCTTCCATATGCATCAAAATCGCTCGGATTTGACCTTCCATTACCCCATTGAAGCACTATATAAGGAACCCTTTGGATACATTGAAGAGGAGGAATTGAAGAGAAAGAAAACTATAGTCCATTGTTTTCGTAGCTTGCTTATACTTGAGTCTAAATCCCTTTGTCCCTTGGAGTGCTTTGTGTTCTTCCCAAGCTTGCATTTTCTTGTGATATTTCTATCGAGAGATGGAGGATCAAAGTGGTGGAGGCCCAGGTGGAGGACTCATTTTCTCCTATTTGCAGATGTGCCGACAGAGGTTGTCACTCATGTAATCTCTTATTTATATTAATAGAAATATCTTTTCCTATCTAAATATGTGCATTTAAATGAATATTGAATCCATGGATGATTTTAATTGTTTATACATTATTGATTATATATGCTAGAGTAGGTCTAACACCATTATATAGCAGGTTTGTCTTGTTTGTTGGTGTTGAGAGAGCAAATTGCTAACACAAGCGGGATTGGAAAAAGATGAATGGGGATCTACATCAACCGTCTGGAAGAAATTATGTCTCAAGATCCGTTAGTGTTAGATGTTTATTTCTCTTGTGTATTGGGAAGGGATTGATTTATGCAGTTTCTCTGTCTGTTGTGGTACACCCCAAGCCATAGGAAGTTTTCTCCGTAACATAACATTTTTTTCTAAGTTCTAGTTTTCACTCAGTAATAAAGTTAGCTTCATTTTGCTGAATGATTTTCTATAAACTATTAATGATCAAGCATAGTTTTTGAATAAATGAAAGACCACTTCCGATTCATTCATGGCATGAGGACGTGCCATACCTTTGGTTTAGGGGAATGTTGGGCCCCAAAATTGTCTTTTATAATGATGCTATTTACAATCATTTATCGGCCTATTTACCGAAATTTAATACATTTATCTTTAATTTGTCTATATTTTACTATTTTTCATCAAATATAACTTATAAATGTAAAATAAGCTTAATTCATCATTTTTTATGTGTTATTGCATTTAGTGCGCATTTTGGAACTCCATTCAGCCCTTTTTCCGGTCCTAAGTTTTGCATTAAGTTTAATAACATGTTTCTTATTGGTTTATTGCCTGGATTTAACTTTGTTATTTTATTCTTGTTGGTTCGATCATATTTGCATATACAAATTAAAAATTTGAATTAATAATACATCTTTAACATTGTTTCAAATTTAACAAATAAACTATTAAGTAATAAAAAGGTTATTATTATTATTTAAATATATACTAATCCCTTTTAATATAAACATAACATAAAACAAAAAAACAAAAAAATAAAAAAGCAAATAGTCGTTACATAAAAGAAAGTCAAACCACGTTTTAATAATTTTGGTTTAATTCTTAAAAAATTCGTTAGTTTGTAACAATGTTTTAAATGAACAAAATGTATATACTCATGCTTTTTTGTATGCAGGTGCACGGATATTCACATCATTGATCGGCTTATACGCAGATGATATATCATTTAAACACATGCATTCTATTCAATAAAATGGTTGACATGAGGGAGACCAGATCAAGGAACCAACATTCAGTTCAACAACCCAACACTCAGCCTTCAACGTAACCAACAAACCAGAAAAAATCCGCTCAGAATATGGATTTATGAACAAATTTTAGTTACAGGTCACTCAGACACTCATCTAGATGCCCATGTAGACCACATGTTTTTAATAGAAAACATATTTTTGGGCTATATTTTCGGGTAAGAAGAAGTGAAATTGAAAATTATGGCACATGGGTTTTGTGCATAATAGGCCCATTTCAGTTAACGTGTGGAAGTTTTGCAAAATTCAAATCCATTTGGGAGAAAATCGTGGTTCTCTGAAACCAACTTTTCTAGAAATTGTGGTTGGTCATTTTTTGAATTCGTTCCTGTTTTAATGGGTAGTTGTTACCGCAGCAAAGAACCTCTATTTTTAGCAAGAGGTGGTCGACCTAATCTCTATTGTAATCATCATATAAATAGCTCTTTGGTTTTGAAGAGGAGGGGGGGGGGGAACGCTTTGTAAACTTTGCTTCAGTTTAATAAAAAGTCTCGATTTTAGTTGTTGGTGATCATTCTTGTTTTCTATTAATGGTTGGTGACTGAGAAGCTTAGGAGATAAACCCCTACTTGCTGGGAAGTTACCCTCAACAATCATAGGTTCCATTTGTGTACATTCAACAATTTATTTTTATATTTGTAACTAATTCATTTCATTCCTGCATATATCTATTACGTTTTCCTCTAAGTCATTTCGTTTCTGCAAGCAAGCAGTTCATTTTCCTGTAGGTGACACTTTGTTTTTTATAACATATAATTTCTTGCATTTTTATGCCTTCAGAATCCATATGGCTGGCCAGTCATCCCTCTATTTAGATTGTCTTTCAGAACTCAGCTCGCACCTTCACTCGGACTATTTTTCAGCATTTTGCTCGCACCTTAATCCAAACTATCGTTCAACACTCCATTCGCGCTTAGACAGAATTTTTATTCATTTCCATAATTTTTAGTATTTTCTTTCTACAGAAATAGTTAGTTAAGGTAGAGGTTAATTTTCCAGCATTCCACCGTGTTATGTAGCTAGTTGGGATTCGAATCCACCTCCAACAATTCATATTTAGTTCTATAGTAACACATAGATTAATTATTTTAGTTTTAATGATGATGAAATTCATTTACATTCAACATATATTTTAGTGATTCAAATGAGAAATAGTTTTAGTTTTAGTTTTGTTCATGATTTAGGTAGTTTATGAGTAACTTTAATTTGTTCCATGCCTAAAACCTAGATTAGCTTAAGCTTGTTTAAAATGCTTTCATATATGAAGTAGGTTCAACATTCCATTTTTTATTCTCATTTGAGTCCATAATCAGTCTTTCATTTTCAATTACACATCATTTTATTGTCTTAGGCTTTTTCTTTGTTATTTTTATTTCTTCAAGTTATTTCATTTCAGTAAATGTAAAAGATTAGAACTCAGCTTCAAATTCAATATTAATAGGTTCAATTAGATTTTAAAGACGCATTGGTTTTCAATATTTTAAAGTTTGATGATAAAAGTTCACATAACCTAGTTTAGTGTTAGTTTACTTTTCAAGTTGTAAACCAGTTGCATGATCTTTTATGATTGGTTAAGATTCCTTAGTTTATGGCATAGTTTGCTGAAGAGGTAGAGTAGAAGTATTTTGTTTTTATGTTGTAGGTTTGCTTATAGATTGAATATATTTTCAGTTATTGTTTTGTACTTAGTTTTAGATTTGATTATAAAGCTCCAAGTTTAGTTTGCTTGATTAGTTTACTATTTTGCAACACATGTATTTACGCTTGGTATTTAGAATAATATTTACTTTGCTTTCTATGAATCCGCAGTTACTTGTTTTTCTTTCTACGAATTTGCAATTAAATAGTTCATTGCTTTCCATAACTCAGTTGCACTTGCATTCTTAGATAGGAATTTACTTATGCATACATGGAATAGTCTCCAATTTATAATATAGATCAGATAATTTGCTGCAAGTAGTTAGTTTTTCTCTCATTAGTTAAATTGATTTCAAACCAAGCGACTACTTTCTAGATTAGTATATGCAATTCCCTTCAATAGAATAGATTAGCATAGCATTAGACTAGTTTGAATCTCAATTATTAATCAATTTCCTTCCTTTATAGAATAGATTAATATAACATTAGATTGGATTTGAAATTATAGTTACTTTTCAATTTCTTAGTTAATGTCTTGTTTTCATAGATAGATTAAATTCTTGCATTTGAATCATGAAAGTCGTGCATGTAGATTAAAATCATATAGTTGCATGTTAGCACATTTGCATCTTTAGTTAGCTTAGGTTAGTTCAAGCCTTCAATCCTGCACATATAGTGTTTGCATCTCACAAGCTACCTTCCTGGGTTGACAATTAAGTGTTGAATTAGATAGTGCATATTTTAACCAACACCCCACGGTGCAAACATTGCAGCAAAGTGGGTTGCTAAATTTCTTTTGTACCTCAACTATGTGATCCAATGTCCATTTGCTGGAGTTTTTGATAAACTAATGGGATCATGATATAGGTGCATTTGACCTACAAGGTGAGATTCTAGAAATTGCAATAGAAGACATCTATTTCATTGTAGATTTGTGACAACGAGGAGTGTTACCACCTAAGTTGTACTTAGTGGTTTTTATCAAGTGAACCGGACAAAGATGATTTGTTCGGACTTCAGAAGACCTTCGGAAGTGTTTGTTGTACTATATCACATGTTCATAACCCATAGGGGAGTTGTAATAAAATGTTCTAGCATGATAGTGTCTGCAAAAGACTCAGTCTCTTAGACTTTATTTATCAATTCGATCAGCACTAGGTGATTTTTGCCTTGGTTATTATTAGTTGTTGAATAAACGACTAATAATTTTTGAGTTTTTCACTTAATACCTCCAAAGTTGGGGTGGTTGGCTTGGCATTTAGGCGTATTGAGGTTATTAGAGTCTATGTGTCAATGTATAAACATGCTAGGAATTATGGTCGAGTCATATGAACATGTCTAAGTCCCCCTAGGTTTTTAATTTTTTTAATTTTTTAATTTTTTTTAATTTTAATTTTTCCACAAGACTTAGGCTATTTTTTAATAGTCTAATTGGAGAAATTGGTTTTGTAATAAAAGTGGGCTCAAGAATCAGTTTTAGTCATGGGGGTGCTCATTTTCAAGCTAAGAGCACCATGTAAACCCATAGACCCACTTTTCCTAAGTTTTGAGTGATTTGTCCATCACTCAGGTCAAAAATCCCTAAAAATCAAATATTGATTATTTAATTGATAAATTAATTAAATAATGGAGAAAATTCGAAATCCTAAATCATTGGGATTTGCTCCGATTTGACTAAAATCGGTCTCATCGGCTTGGGATGGAATGGATCTGACCATTCCTTGAAAGAAGGAGCTCATATGGGCTGAACAAAGAGTACATTATTGCATGCAATCTTGGGAATTGAACCCTCTCCCTCTCCTCCACATGTGTGGGATCATCTAAATGAGTTTTGGTGGATGCTTCAGTTAGCAGGTTGAGGTGTCAGTCAGATCAGCTATTCGATTGATAGTTGCACTCAGTCAGACTTAGATCAGGCTCAGTTCGACATAGATCAATCCTAGATTGACTCCACATGCAGCTGCAGTCTCTCTCTCCTTGGGAATTGTGCCCCCCTGGGCTAGATTTCCTATTTTTGCTATAAATAAAGCATAGATTACCTCTTCCAATATAGTTAGACCTGGATTGAGAATTTTTTGCTATTGTATTGTATTGTTTACTATTCTAGAATAAAGAAGCTTTGGAGGAAATAACTATGGTGTAATGCTCTTCATGTGTGGATGGTGATTGTCAAGTGCTTATGAGGTATAATCCATGTTATTGATCTTTTCTTTTTTGCTGGTTAATTATTGGCCTTGAAGGAGAGAGATCCCTTCTATTGGGGTAAGAGACTATTATAGTTTGATTTATTCTCTTACTATTCACTTATTTCAGATCTCTTGGAGTTGCATGTATTCTAAGTTTAATTGCATGCTTTCCAATTATCTTTTTCCAGCGGCACCTATGTTTTAACTAGTTGTGTGTGTGAAAGGATTTATAAGTTGCAGGTGATCTCACTTGTATAAGGGGCTAATATGGTTTGAATCTTCCTCATCTTCAGTATCTTTTTGAGGACATAGTCCCTCAGTGTTCCACCAAAGCAAAATCCAAAGCCCAACATTCCCAGGCTTTCAACACTCTTTCTCTCTCTTCCTCCTTCAAAAATAAATTTTTTTACCTAGTTACTTTGTTTACAAGATTTTTCATTATTCAAATCTATTATATTAAATTAAAACTTCCATATATCTATTATTTCAAGGCTCATAATCTAGATCTCATTCCTAAAAGGTTTCATAAAGCATTCTAGATCTAGTTTAGGGAAATCGTCCATTTTGCATGGAAATTTAAAAAGAATCCATAGTTTGCATGCATTATATTTATGTTCCTATTTTTAAAAGATAAAATCCAAAAATCAGTGCCAATCTCATTGGCTACTCAAATAGAAAGCCAATATCCCAAGGAAAGCTTGCTTTCCTTGGTTCTTTTTTACTGTTTTAACTAGTTTTAACTTTTTCTTTTTTGGTTTAAAGTAGGCTGACCCAAAGGTACTTTCAAAGTGATTTTGGGAATATTTAATTCTAATAATCTCACTATATTTTAGTAGGAATAATAGAAAGAGGAGGATCTGTTGTTTGAAAGTGGATTTTGGATCATTTGAATCTCCCTAAGGGTCTCCCTTTTGATTGTAATTTTAATATTGGGCAATTTGTAAGATCTTGGTTTCATCATGTATAAGAAACAAGAGGATTAAGGTAATTTTAATGATATTGTAACAACAGATAATAAAAAATTTCTCTGAATAGGCTCTTTCGAGCCCATTCCCCATTCCCCTTGGGGGGTTCATGCCTTTTTTGTCGATTTTTGCAATTTATTATTTTTTCTTGATCTATATTAGTTTCATTGATGTAGAATAATATGATTTGATTAATTTATCATATATTCCATATTACAGTATCAAAGTAACTTTAATACTGACCCCATGACTTCTTGATTGACCAAAAAGGGGAAAGAGATGTGTGGTAGGACTAATTAGAAAACTTGTGGTTTGCTTCCTTTTTGCTACTTATTATTAATTTCTGCAAACAATATTTTAAAATCAACCCCTTTCTTGATTCCTCGATTGAGGTCCACTTGGACTGAAAGAGGTTCTTGGAAGGTTTTTCTTTCTAAAAAACTCATTTAGTAAAATTTACTAAAATTGACAAGACTCCGGTGTGTATGCTCTGCACTTGGATGTGGTTCATCTGATCAATCAAGTTGCATCAAAAGAAACGTGAGTGACTAGATTAATTAGTCTTCACCTTCCCTAATTAACCACTATTACCACCTAAGTTGTACTTAGTGGTTTCTATCAAGTGAGCTTGGTGAACTGGACTAAGATGATTTGTTCAGACTTCAAAAGACCTTTGGAAGTGCTTGTTCTACTATATCACATGTTCATACCCCATAGGGGAGTTGTAATAAAATGTTTTAGCATGATATTGTCTGTAAAAGAATTGGTCTCTTAGACTTTATTTGTCAATCTGATCAGCCCAGGGTGTTTTTTCCCTTGATTATTATTGGTTGTTGAACAAACGACTGATAATTTCTGAGTTTTTCACTCAATACCTCTAAAGTTGGGGTGGTCGGCTTGGAATTTAGGCCTATTAAGATTATTAGAGTCTATGTGTCAATGTATAAACATGCTAGGCATCATGGTCGAGTCATATGAACATGTCTAAGTCCCCCTAGGTTTTTAATTCTTTTAATATTTTAAGTTTTTTAAATTTTAATTTTTTCATAAAACTTAGGCTATTTTTTAATAGTTTAATTGGAAAATTTGGTTTTGTAATAAAAGTGGGCTCAATAATCAGTTCAATCATGGGGGTGCTCATTTTCAAGCTAAGAGCACCATGTAAACCTATAGACCCACTATTTCCAAGTTTTGAGTGATTTTCCATCACTCAAGTCAGAAAGCCCCAAAAAATCAATTATTGATTATTTTAATCGATAAATTGATGAATAATGGAGCAAATCCAAAATCCAAGATCAATGGATTCTCAACCGATTTGATTGAAATTAGTCTCATCGACACCAGATTAACCAGATATTGCAATTCCTTGACTGAAGGAGCTAATAAGGGCATATCCAGAGTTGAACTTCAGCCTCCTTTATGGGGAATTATGCCCTCTCTCTCTCCTCCACATGCGTGGGCTCTTCTGGAAGCTCTGTGGTTGATGATTCAGTCAGTAGGTTGATGTGTCAGCTCAATCAGCCCTCTGATTGACATTTAGACTCAGTGAAATATCAGTTTAGCTTCATATCAGGCATTGATGGACTCTCCTTCAGCTGCAGTTGTCTATCTCCTAGGGATTTGTGGCTCCTCTGGGCTGGGGTTTCATTTTTTGTATAAATAAAGCATGGTTGCCTCCTTTCGAAGTTAGTGAGAGTTGGATTCAGGAGTTATTGCTGTTGTAATACTGTGTAATATCTTTTTCTATTGGAATAAAGTGAATCTTTGGAGGCCAAAATGGTGTAATGCTCTTATGTGTGTGGAATTAACATTGTCTTCCAGCTTTTGTTGTTACCGGTGTCTTTCTCCCAATTTCTGCATCTGAATCTTGTTTGGCTTGAATGATTCAACTGAATCAATAGGAGTATAGTTGGGCAAGTAATATTACTTGTTTTTCAGTATCTCATAGCATATATGTTTGAAGATTCATATTATACATGTTTAAATAAGTTTATTTGCATGTAATCCCTCTCTTTTTTCATATCTCTCTATCCAGATCTCATAAGGTTTTTGCGTAGGATTGTTTGTTAGTTTTCAAGTAGTAGGGTTTGGATGAACTATGGATCTATCTTGAATCCACTGGGAATATGACTATTTTGTGAAGGCATTGTCCCTCGACATTCCACTAACTAGTATGTTTTGCAGATCCATTCCAGCAACAAGTGCTCTTCTTTTTCTCTTCCTCCATTTTTTTTAAAAATCAGTTCGGTTACTTGTTTTACAGCTTTAAAATTGTTTAGATCTATCAATTTCATAATTCATTTTACATATACCTTTCCACCTTAAATCTCATAAACTAGATCTCATTCCTAAAGAAATTTTACAAGCATTCTAGATCTAGTTTTAGGGAAAATTCTCGTTTTTCAAGGCTGTGAAAGTAGATCTAAAGCTTATTGAATGAATGGTTGTTTCCTTAAAATATAAAAAATTGTATTCAAAAAATTAAGTGCTTCACATTTTCTGCCACAAAATCAGGCCAAGATCCCAAGGAAAGCATGCTTTCCTTGGTTCTTTTTCCGCTTCTTTAAAAACTAGTTTTAACTTAGAATTTTTGGGTAAAAATTGTGTTCATCCAAAAGTAATTTCAAAGTAATTTTGGGCATATTTAACTATGATAATATTGTTTTTTTTTAATATTTATAACATAAAAGAGGAGGAGGTGCTGTCCAGAAATCATTTTTGGACCATTCAAAACCCCTCAGGGGGTCTCCGTCTTCCCAAAATTTCAAAATTTCGCAATTTGTAAACCTTTGGTATCATTCCATTTAAGGACCAAGTGGATTAATTTAAGTTTTCTGATATTGTAATTTCTACTAATAAAAATAAAAATCTCTTCGAATAGGCTCTTTTGAGCCTATTCACCATCCCCCTTGTGGAGATTCGCGTCTGTGTCATTTTTTACATTTTTTCATCTTTTTCAATATAGTGTAGTTCTAATCTACAGGGGTGGTATAATTTAACTTATAATCATTGTAATATTCCATATCTGGTGGTTTCAAATTAATTTTATTACTTACCCCATGAGCCTCCTTTTGAGTCGAAAGGTGAAGAAAGGGTCGTGGTAGTCTAATTAGAAAATTGTGGTTTGCTTATTTGTTTATGCTTCATCTGTTATCATTAATTGTTTTAATAATCATAATAAAATCAACCCCTCATTGATTCCCCGATTGAGGTCCACTTGGACCGAAAGAGGTTCCTGGAGGGTTTTCTTTTTAATAAGAACACCTCTTTTAAAATTTACTAAAAATAACAAAGACTCCAGCGTGTATGCTCTGTACTTGGATATGGTTCGTCCAATGAGTCAAGCTGCATCAAAATAACTTGAGTGACTAGATTAATTAGTCTTCACCTCCAAAATTGACAAACCATCAGGAAAAAATCCAACGCCTCGAATGAACTCTAAACGATGGCAAAATACCCAAAGAAGTGGGAACAAATGGAAAGTGACCTCGATGCACCGATCTCTGTCACACCCTGATGGGTGTGTTATGAACACAGTCTCTGAGACTCCATTCCAACCCATAAACACCTTGCGGGTAGCCGTGAAATTTCACTTTTGGACATACTCCAAGTACCCCTCGAGTATATCTAGAGTCCCCTTTTTCGCCTAATTTAATTTATTCACATTCCACATTAATTTAAAATCTACCAAGAGACATTTGCAAAACATTCTTTGAAGTGCATGCAAGCAAATTATTTTCTCTGTTGACTCCATTTAAGGAATTGGTGATTTATTTGATCAATTCTGTTGATTTTATACATACATACATACATACATACATACATACATACATACATACATACATATATATATATATATATATAGTGTCATTACCGTGCTTATCTGCTTTAAATCTTGCATCTTGTTATCTTTTGTTTCCACTGGTTAATTTCAAAAAAACTCCTAAACAACTTAATCAATATAACACCATCACACTAAGTAATTAGCCTTAGTAATTTAATAGGGTCTACCCCCTTGGCTTCATTAGGAGTTAGCCTAAATGGAGGAGTCAAGAACAAGGTGATAGCCTTGACTTGAGACTTGCCCCAAAGGACACATCGAGCGGCTTGAATATTTCTGTCACATCCCCCCCAGGTGTGTGAAAGGCGGAAACAACCACCATCAGGAAAAAATACAACGCCTCGATCAAACCGTAAATGGTGGAAAAATACCCAAAGGAAGTTGGAACTCCTAAACAGTGACCTCAGGGCATCGATCTCTGTTACACCTTTGGGTGTATTATGAACACACTCTCAGAGACTCCATTCAGCCCACACATTCCTTGTGGGTAGCCGTGAAGGTTTATTTTTGGACATACTCCAAGTACCCCTCGAGTATATCTAGAGTCCCCCCTCGCCTAATTTTAATCCACTCATATTTCACATTAACTTAAAACGTACCAAGAGGCAATCACAAAACATTCACTCCAAGAACATGCAAGTACTTTGATTATTTTCATGACTCCATTTTTAAGGCATTGGTTCTATGTTTAAATCTTTTGATATATATATATATGTGTGTGTGTGTGTGTGTGTGTGTATTGTGTGTGTGTCAGCATTGTGATTTCTTGTGCTCATTTTGTTATCTTATCAGCTATGGTTTTTAATGTTTAAATTCAAACTCCTAAACAACTCATTCAGTCTAAACATCATCATACTAACGTAATTTTCCTTAGTAACTTAATAGGGTCTACCCCCCTTGGCTTCGTTAGGAGTTGAGCCTAAATGGAGGAGTCAAGAACAAGGTGACATCCTTGACTCGAGACTTGACCCCAAGGACACACTTAGTGGCTTGAAGATTTCTACCACATTCCCCCCCAGGTGTGTGAAAGGCGGCAACACTTTTTGGTGTCGTTGTCGGGGATAAATCTTTTTATTCCTGGAGTACGACTTTTGTTTTCTTCCTTTTTGTTTTTTGTTTGTTTGATGAATGATTAGAGTAGATCTTTAATTTTCATCTGGTGACTCCACTAAAATTTTTTAGTTTTTATTTTTACAAAGAAAAGCAAAAAATATTTTTTGTGAAAATATTTATAAATGTTTATTTTTCTTTTTCACATGGCGACTACACTGGAGGGATAAAACCCTGCTTTCTCATAATTTTGTTGAGACTGGTTGTGTGTAGATGAGCTCATAAGACATATTAAAACTTTAAATGATCATTATTTGGATGCTCTGGTTCAATATAAGATACATGGTTGATATATGCTACTGATAAGCCATTATGGATGATGAAGATTATGGTGCTCTAATTTCTAGTGCATATCTTGCCATTGATTTCTTGGGCATCTCGGGCTTTCCTAACTATCAACCTTATCTCCAGAATGAAAGATATTCCTAGGCTCCAACTTTTTATGTTGATGGTGATTCAGCTGTCTGTCACATCATATTTTTTTTTTCATTTGTGACAAAACTCAACATCCTTCATAGGGATAATGTGATGTGAATATTTGCTCATTATTTGAAAAGGAAGGCTTGGACATGGTTTTGTGTTCTTCCTGATAAATGCATTCCCTCCCATGAAGAATTATGTGCTATGTTTTTTGAGAGGTGGCATGATGGTGAGGGAGATATGATGACAGTTGTAGAAAGGACCCTCACCTACCTAAATGATCTAAAGGAGCCCATGAATTTCATTATAGCTGAGGACACTCAGGATGATCCTATTGAAGAGCTTCATGAGTAACCCATGATTGAACACATTGTTAAAGACTCTCCTCATGTCACCATAAATGAAAACATTGAAGATTTGATGTGTTCTTAAGTTTGTTGCAATGCTAATATTTTTCTAGAAAGCCCTCATGAGGAAACCATTACAGATATTGACACTTATGAATAAATTTATGATGTGTATGATGACACTCCTCTATGTTCATCACATAGGGATGAAGTTTTGGAAGGATTAAATTCTTGTAATATATTTGAAACCAAAACTTTGAAGGATGATTATTATGAACAAGAGGAGGTTAGTTATATATTAGGATGTGATACCAACAAGGAAGACATGGATAGGTAGGAGCATGATGCCATGGATGAAGAGTCCCCCACATATGACATGGATGGGAGTGATGACTATTATAATTTCATAGATAATCTAACTTGTGAAAATCTTATTGAGAATCCCATCCATGATATGTCCAGCAAGGGGAGTTTTAACCCAAAAATCCTCCACTTAGCTCTCAATGGCCTACACCACCCAAGGGCACCATCTCACAACTCTCATATCACTCCATTAGACCTTCCATTAGACCCCCAAACCTCCAAAATAGCCTAAGGATGAAGAAAAAGGGCAAAAACCCCCCAAAAGGATCCCAAAATAGCCCCCTAGGAGCTAAAGCCCTCAAAAAGGGGCTAAACCCCTAAAAGGGGCTAAAATCCCAAAAAAGGGGCTAAAGTCCTAACCAAGGGATTAAAAACCTAAAACCCCTTGGAAAAGATATAAAAGGAGGGTGGGGGGTCACTCTCAAAACACTTCTCCCATTGCCTATTGTTATGTTTCCCGTGGATGCTTTGAGACCTTTGCCTCTCAAACCACCCACACTCCCTCTCCTTCATTCCATTCCCCTTTGAGCCATTGCTCCCAAACCAAGAGAGGTGCTCCCATGAGCTAGGGCATGGTGGCCCATTCCTACCAGAGAAGGTATATTTGTAATTTTATGTTTATTTATTTACTTCTTAATATGCTTTTCTTTCTAACCCTTATCTCCATTTGTAGGTTTTGTTATTAACATTGTTTCGTAGGTTTTCAATTGTAGCTTAGTTTTATTTGCAGGTTTTAAGGAGGCAGAACCCTAACCCTATTTCTACAGAGGGGTTCACCAGTGCTTCATCTCCTTCTTTTTGTTTTGTTCTTAGCTTATAGTTTAGTTTAGCTTTGGTTTTCTGTTCTTAGCTTTAGTGTTGGTTTACTGTTCTGCTTCTGTTATTTCCGTTTCATTTTTCTGCATTTTCACCATTAGAAGGAACCTACCCTTTTTCCCTATAGGAATAAGGGATCCATTCCTGCCCCTGAAGCAAGGAGAAATCCTTGCTACAGAACTGGCGACCATACCAGGTCGATCCCACAGGATCCCCAGACCAAACTTTTTATTTTCAAGTTTTTAAAATTGTTTCCCAAGTTTTTCAGAAATTTCATGTTAAATCTGTCTTAAATCCTTTTTATTTCCTATTTTAGTTACTGTCAAAGCCTCTGATAGGTAGAACTGAGTCATATTGACCCCAGTACCAGTTACTGTTGGCCAGATCTGACTCTATCTCACCAAAAAACCCCATTTCGGAGCAGGGTGCTCATATCGGGGAAAAAGGTGAGACTGGGGTGCACTTAATGGGCAAACAGGTGAGCCCATGGTGCACCTAATCCCCTAACAAGTGTGAATTCAGCCAAGAAACTCAGGTTTTGGCTATTTCTGCATTTTGTGCTACCCCCTCGCTCATTTTTGAAAAAATCTCGTGGCCCCCTCGCTGGATTTGGTCAGAAATGTGCAGCCTGTCAAATAGAGCTTTAATTTAATATTAATAGATAGTAATTTTCAGTTTCAAAGAACTGTTAGTGTGACCCAGCCGCCTCTGTCCACCATTTTAGGTCATTTTCAGTTTTTGCTTTTATTGTTTGTAAATTATTTCATGAACAATGTGTAAATGTTAAGTAAACCATTATGGCTTAATAAAATGAACCTAGTCTAACTAAAAGAAACTTAAAAGTAACCATCTTGCTTCCCCCTTCCTCCTCTACCCAGTCATCACCCTCTGGGGTATTCTGGGATATGGCGAAGGGAAATCTCATATAGATCTAGATACTCCATGATATTGTTCCAAACCACTAAAACCGGGTGACCTGGAAGGTAGAGGGGTAGATAAGGAGGGCTTCTCATGGCGCTAAGCTTCCTCCCTGAGGATCTACATATGGGCTTAGTCCCATTGTGTTGAGATCCCAACACCTTCTCTTGGTTGAAGAGGAATATCACTATGAGGTAGACATCTAGTTAGGCCAGCAAACATTCAGGGTTAAGCACTATACTTGTTTACAATTTTTGTTTATGCTTGCTTACACAGCCACAATTATATGAAATCTACCATGATGAATCCATAAACCATATTTCAGCAACCAAATACCAGAAAAACAAGCAAACAACTACACCATACCAAATAATTAACCCAACTCAGTTCATGACGCTGAGTGAGCCTTAAAATTTACTAATTTACACTAAGTCAAAACAACTCTGTAGTGTTTGAGGACATAAGTCCCTGACTACTTCAACTATGGGAAGTACTTGGGATTTTCCCAGAAACTCATTGTGAGGAGTACCACAAGAACCCCAAAGTAGCTGGCCGCTAAGAGGAATTGCCAAGTGAAACGGGAAATGATCCCTTCTGATTGAGTAGAAGCACTCGTGAGGAACAAACCAAGCACTGTCTTCTGGTAGTCTTGGTGGCTAAGAGACCACCTTCAATCAATAGGAAGCCACTGAAACCGAGGTCCAAATCTCATACCCACCAGTTTCACACACACAATCAAACACAATTGATCCTCCACTCTCTCCCTCACGCTTGAGAGGCAAACCACCACCATTTGGAACACTCAATCGGCACTGTTGAAGCCATTCTCAGTGATATCCCACAACATCAGAAGGCCACATAGCCTCTGATTCTGATTCAGACCCATATCAGTCTGAACCAAACCTCCACACCGCACCATCAAGCCCCATGGCTAGTGCGAACCCGGATCCATTTTCTGGCCTAACCTTAGCAAGTGGACCCATGTCCACATCACAACTTGTCACCCACAACCTGGAAAGTGGCCCAAGCACAGTCATGCAGACTATCATTAGCCATTTTCCACCACCCATAGTGACCAGCCAAGCTGGCCCAGTGGTAACACATGGGGGCAGTGGCCCCTCCACACACACTGCCCCTCCTACCACACAGGGGGGTAGCGCATTGTCCACCTACATTGCACCTACTATCATACACTGGGGCAATGCCCCCGCCACCCATACCACCCCCCACACAACACTTGGGGGAATCGACCCATCTACAATGGTTCCACTGCAAGCACCCCTAGCCATGCAAATACATTATGCACTTGCAAACCCCACCACCATCGCAGCCCCATCCCACATTAACTTGGGGTCAAATATTCCCTTCATGGCTCATCTAAAATTTCCTGATTTGGCTAGATTAACAAACGACCCCATCTGCCACCAAGATTTTTGGCCACCTATGCCAACTAAGCTGCCATCAGACATCCCCAAGTTTGAAGGCAAGGCCAAGGAATGTCCCCAAAACCACATAATGACATTCCATCTATGGTGCTCATCCAACATCATTATAGATGAATCCATCAGGCTGAGGCTATTCCAACGCACCCTTATAGGTGTCACGGCCAAATGGTACATCGAGTTGCCATAAGCCAAGTACCCCGACTTCAACTCCCTAGCCTTCATGTTCCTACAGTATTTCCAACTCCCTATCAGATATGATGAGGGGGTGGAGATCTTGCTATCCTATCGTCAAAACACCGCCACTCACATAACTGACCATATCCACGAATGGTGGCAATGCTGTAGCTTATGCAAAATCCAACTAGACGATAGGATCTTCTTGGATTGGTTCCTTAAGACTTTGCTCCCACCCATTGCAAATGACGTCGCATCTGAACGCACCCAATCTAAAGAAGAGGCCATACTAAAGGACCAACAATTTGACCTTATCTATTCCTAGTCTGGATACCTGTATACTGTCATTCCAGATGCTCCCCATCCAAGTACCTCCTACCATGATGCACTGGGGGCATCCCATGCTACGGACGACATCATAGGATCAGTCTCCCAACAGCTGCAGCCTCGACTGACACCACCTATCGTTACACCACAACCAAGCAACACTGCTAATGTTACTTACCAAAACCAAGCTCTAGACTATGCTAGAATGATGTCCTAGTCCAGAGCAACAATGTCTTATGCACAACTTGTGCCACCACAGCAGGCTCAGGCCATGGCTTATCCAACACAACAGTATGTGGGGAAAATTCCCACATTTTTGACACCACCACCCCCACAAATCTACTATGCACCGCTAGTACAACCTATGCAAGCCCCCGCCCCCACTCCACCCACTCCGTTGGGACAAGTGTTCGCACAACAAAACCGTCCCAACTAGCCTGCCCCCAACAATCAACAAGGGAAATCTAGAAACAACCGGCCCCACAACCAAGGCAATAACCAATCACATGGAGGTGGTCAACAACCGAACCCTCCCAACAATGCTATAGCAAACCGGCCAGCCCAAAACCCCCCATGACAAAATCCACCAAGACGCAACACCCCGTTGTGCACAAACCAACCATGTACACTCTTTGATGTCTATGGGCATTACATGTTTGAGTGTCCCCTCATGGATCACGCTAAGCAGGCCATTCAAAACAAGGCCCAATAGGCCACCAATGCTGCCAATCAGGCCCAACCCAACCTGGCACCACAAGGACCTCCTCCCATGGTTCTTCAAAACCCACTACCAGTCCAAGGATTGGTGGCAACCACTCCCCCTCCCCAGGCCAATCCCAATGCTCCGGGGGCACCGCTCACGACCAAAACAGGTGTTCACCACCTGCTATCCATGACGACTGAAGAGGTCAACTTGCAAACTTGATGGAATCAGTATGGTACCACCACCGAACCTATTGACTCATCAACAACATCCACGTCTAAGACAGTCAACCTACCTCTTCAGTTACCCCCATTCCCACGCCCCCCCATATGCAAAGTTTCCAATAATGCCACAGCTAGAGCTGCAATTAGTTATAGCATTGTGGATGATTTGGACCAAATGCCAATCGCCATGTCCTCTCTTGAGGTACTTAAAACATGCCCAATGCAGTGGAAATCCTTACTATCCGCTCTATGGGAAGTATACCCCTTCGAATCCAAGTTAATCACATTTGACACAGAGAACGGAGAGCCGTGCATTCCCTCCACTATCACCTTCCAAATCCCAATGTCCATCCAGAACTTGGTTGTGCACTGATGCATAGTGGATGAGGGGGCATCCACGTGCATCATGTCTACCTTGGTTTGGCAGAAGCTTGGATCACCAATTATGCAACCATCCTCCACGACTCTATGGGATTATTATGGACATCCCACTAAATCCCAAGGAATCCTCCCTCATTTCCCCATCACGTTAGCCGGGAAGACAGTCCTGATTGACATCAAAGTCATCAATGTTCAACTGGACTACAACCTCCTCCTCAGGAGGAGTTACATGTATGCCATGCGAGTCGTCACATCAACTGTCTTCCATCTCATGATGTTCCCTAATGAAGGGAATATTGTAATGGTTGACCAACTCACTTATCATGATCTGCAAGGGTTAACAACACATCCTAACGTTATCCCTACCATCACCACCATTGAACAACAAGTGGCGACCACACATGCTAACGTCATCCCTACAACCAACACTGTGGTTGAAAACACACCAGCCTCCCCACCATTGAATGTGGGCCCTGGGTTGTTTACCGATCCCACCATGATGGATCCTTTCTCATTGGTGTCACCACCACCAACACAAAAGCAAACTGTGGACTTTTGCATGGTCTCGTCAAGAACCACTACACCCAAACAACAACCGTAGCTGCAGCCCCAACCACAACCACAACACCATCCACAGCCGCAACACCAGCAGCAGCCGCAAGATCATCCATAGTCACAGCATTATGCATAGCCACAACCACAACCTCACCCCCACATGCAACCAACAAGGGGTTATCTGGGCTCATCTCCAGTCCATACAATTCCCTTCCTCTTTCCCCCACCTGGTGTCATGAGCAAACTGGTAATGGCCACCTTAAGCCTACCCAACTTTACATTGGGAATTCTAGTGTGGTATCTTGATCCACTAGCTCAACCAGCAATGCCCCAGGTTGTTTTAACCCTGGTGCAACCTATCACCATCGAGCCTCACCCTCCACATAGTCCACACAAGCCAACTGTCGCACCTGCACCCGGACCTCCCTAACCCAAAAGGGCTATGGGAAAAACACCAAATCCACTGTATAACCATGAAAAGTCCCACCTTATGTCGTCTACGAACAACAGGGCCATCCAACTTAGAATTTCCTTGAAATCCTAGTGATCCATGCACATCTAGATGAAATGGATATGAACAAAAACATCCCCGTGGTTGAACTCCCAACTGTGCCAATAGTCAGGAACAAGGAATTGAGGACAAACCATGCTTGCGCCCTTTGCAGTTTGTATTCGCATTACTCCCACCATTTCCAAGACCTACTCGAGTTTAAAATGGCTCTCACTGACCTTTATCACCATTCCCTTGAGTTTGAGATCACCTTAATTGAAGAAGTTCACCCCCCAACTCCTTCTTCAGACACCATGTCCATTTACATGATGTCTAGTTTAACTGAACCGCTCGTCTCCACCATCACCGATGGTCCATCAGACCTCTCTCTTCTGTTGTTTCCCCAGCCACCACCACAACCTCAGTTACCAGGGAAATAGTGGAGTTCATTCCCAATCAACATGATCCTTTTCCTTTTCCTTTTCCTTTTCCTTTTCCCTTTCCTACCATCCGGGATTGTGAGTAAGTCTATCTTAGCAACCCACAATCTACAACATTTCACACTGGGAGGTCCTGTGTGGTACCTTGAACCACCTACCCTACGTCTAAGGCCCCAAGATGTGTTGACTCATGTCCAGCCAATTAAGATGATGTTACACCTACCTCCAGGTCCATCAAAGACTCCTCTTGTCTCCAGGCCTACCCCTCTTCCTCCAACAGAGACTGGGGGCAAGGCCACCAAAACCACAACCAGTACCATTTACATGATCTCTAGCACCAGTTTCCCTTCTGTCTTGTCAATCATGGAAGATCCACTTGATCTATCCCAGCACCACTTATGTAACGACAGAGAGATTTGTAAGACCACCTCTAGTTTTACCCCATTCCCTTTAAACCATAGTGTGGAATCAGTTCTTTTCATAATAGACCAGATTCCATCACCCCACCTTGCCAATGACCTTCGTCTCAGCAAGGAGGAATACCTCTTCATTGAATCTGATGGACAACTCTTGGAGAACCCCTGCAATGGGCTCTACCTCAAGAGATTTTACGCTTAACATCACCAATGAGTCGCTTCATTTTATTTTCTTGTTTTCCAATGTTTTTCAGCACAAATCAAGGGCAGCACCATTAGCAGCTAATCCAAAGTCACCCAGAACTAGTTCAAGACACTTCTCACACCTTCGTGCTCAAATTTATACCTCTTTATGAGACCATCGTCTCATGTTTAACAAATTAATTTCGGGACCATTTCCCATAAGTCACCTTGATTTATGATCCATGACATGACAATGCAAGTGTCCACAAACCTATACTTGCATCACACTTCTCGACCGTAACTCACACAAGTTTTCAGGCCGTCGCTCTTTAAGGACTATAATTTTAGCTTTTATTTTGCATTTCGAACACGTAGTTGTATTTTCCATTCACCGCACCTTACGCGGCCCTCTGGACCACTGTCCATAAAACAATTTATTTTTCTTACATGTATTTGGCATATAAATGCCTCCGGACTTGTACTCACATCTCATGTGGTCAATTTAATCCACCACAACACACACACACGCTCTTGACTCTTTTCCAGCCATCTCAACAAGAAAATATTACCGAGCAAACTTGGTTTCATTCATGCTCGTAAAAGTATTTGAATGACCATCCAGCCATTATAGGTTTAACCTTTTCTAGCCTGATTGGACTACCAACGGTAAAGAAGTCTCTCATCCCCTCCAGGATGGGCGAGCTCTCCTATGTATACTTTCATCCTTTTTCAAGAACAGGAGACTAACAATGAAAAAGAGCCACCACTGGAGTCTTCTTCATGCTTTCAGACTCTCTAAAATTGAAAGCACCATCAAGCATTTACCTTCTTGGGCTCGCCAAATATCCAGGAGAACGTACCACAATGGTGTCCCTAGACACCACCCCATAGAAAACAGTTTGGCAGCATCCCCACATTGGGTCTCCTTTGTTCACATTAATCTACAATGTGTCTTCCTTGGATCCCATCAGTATCAAAAGTGTCCACCTCCTCCAAGTATTTCCCATATGTAGTGACATTCCCAGTATTATAGTTATGATCCCATTCCCTTGAGTTAGTTTCATTTGATTCCTGGTATTCCCTGTTGTCATACTCTGAACAAAGGAAGTTTGAGTCTCCCACTCCCCCCCTGCACCTATTCAGTTCTTTCCCTTCCCTCCCCTCCCCCCCCCAATTCAGTGAGTCAGTCCGTAAATTGCTTCACATCTTTCGGTTTTCTCCCTCGCACTCCTGGTTAAGGAAATATCATTGCCTTGACCAAGGGCAAGTCTCCCTCTATCGATGCAGCACACATATTCCAGAGGATAGACCTAGAGGTCCCTGTACCTTGGTTTCATTAACATCTGTAGTAAGGGTTTCTCCCTACTACAGGGGTAGGAATGGCTCCCTTCTGTCTATAGGATAGAAGGGTTGGTTCCTGCTAGTGGGTAAATGCAAAGAATAAAATGTCAATGTAAAGAACAGAATAGTAAACTAAAACTAATGACATAAAGAAGAAAAATGGAGCAAGGTTGAACCCCTCTGCACACAATGGGTAGCGTTCCGCCTCCAAAACCCGCAAACAAATCCTAAGCTACAATAACCTGCAAAACAATGTTAACAACAAAACCTGCAAATGAAATAAGGGTTACAAATCAAAGAAAACTAAACAACTAAGAAACAACAATAAACATGGGTATACCTTCTCTTAGGGGGAAATTGGCCACCATACCCAATCTTGTGGAAGCACCTCTCTTGGTTGGGGAGCTTTGGCTCAATGGAAATGGAGGAGAGGGAGTGTGGGTGGCCTGAGAGGAAAATGTGTCTCAAGGCATCCACGAGCAGCATAACAATATGCAAGGGAGAAGTGTTTTGAGAGTGACCCCCCACCCTCCTTTTATAGCTTTTCCAAGGGGTTTTAAACCCTTGGTCAGGACTTTAGCCCCTTTTTTGGGATTTTAGCCCCTTTTAGGGTTTTAGCCCCTTTTTGAGGGCTTTAGCTCCTTGGGGGATATTTTGGGCTCCTTTTTGGGGTTTTTAGCCCTTTTTATTCATCCTTAGGCTATTTTGGAGGTGTGGGGGTCTAATGGAAGGTCTAATGGAGTGATATGAAAGTTGTGATATGGTGTCCTTCGGTGGTGTAGGCCATTGAGAGCTAAGTGGGGGATTTTTGGGTTAACATATTTCCCCTTGATGTGTGAGCGCAGGAGGTCAACGTATGGCCGATGAACATCATAGGATTTGTAGTGTAGAGGTGGGGCTTTCGGCGCTGGGGCATGGTGGCTTTTGGTTTTTGTATTAATATGGTTCCCATCAATGGGTGAGATACAATAAGTGTGTGACATGTATATGGACAAGGCGAGCATTCCCATGCTCATGACAATGTCAAAAGAATCATTTGATCTATGCTCTAAAATACAAGAGCCAATCATATACAACTGATGTTACAATGCTAGTTGCCTCTATGTGAGGCTGAATACAATACTAATCTGGTACATTGGACCCATGGAATTCTCATGGAATTATATATCTTTATGACTAATGGTCTCTTGGATCTGGTACATAGCTGTGTTGACTCACTGATTGAGAGTCAGAGTCTCTGTGGTACAAGTATGCTGCATCAATTATAAAGGTATATCGAAGCACTACTAGGGCTTCAGATCATTGTCTCCAATGCAACCCAAAAATCACAAAGGACATAACCCGTTTAGGTCCCTTGATTGGACTCACCAATGTGCTAGAGTCAGGTGACATCCGGCGTCTTCGACCAAGTACTGTGCAGAACAAACCTTGTACGTATCTCAACGGTGCGATGATGGAGTTGAAGTCGAGCACGTGAGAAACAACCATCCCAAGAGGCACTAAGGACTCCTCTCAAGTGGTCTAAGGAACTCATCGATGATGTTAATGAAACCAAGGTACATAGACCTCTGGGTCTATCCTCTGGAATATGTGTGTTGGCGTCGACCAAGGGAGACCTACCCCTAGTTAAGGCAATGATGTTTCCTTGACCAAGAGCATGAGGGAGATAACCGAAAGGTATGAAGCAATCTGTGTACTGACTCACTAAATTGGGGGGGAGGGGAAAGAAGGGAAAGAACTGAATAGGGGCAGGGGGGAGTGGGAGACTCAAACTTCCTTTTTTTAGAGTATGACGGTAGGGCGAACTAGGCAGCAAATGAAACCGACTCAAGGGAATTGGATCATAGCTGTAATACTGGGAATGTCGCTGCAGATGGGAAATACTTGGAGGAGGTGGACACTTTTGATACTGATGGGATCTAAGGAAGACACATTACAGAGTACTCTGAACAAAGGAGACCCAATGTGGGGATGCTTCCAAACTCTTTTCTGTGGGGTGGTGTCTAGGGACACCATTGTGGTATGATCTCATGGATTTTTGGCGAGCCCGAGAAGGTAAATGCTCGATGGTGCTTTCAATTTTAGAGAGTGTGAAAGCATGAAGAAAAATCCAGTGGGGGATCTTTTTCATTGGTAGTCTCCTATGCCCGAAAAAGGATAAAAGTATACATAGGATAGCTCGCCCATCCTGGAGGGGATGAGAGACTTCTTTACCATTGGTAGTCCAATCAGGCCGAAAAAGGTTAAACCTATATTGGTTGGACGGTCATTCCAATACTTTTACAAGCATGAACAAAACCAAGCTTGCTCGGTAATCTTTTCTTGTTGAGATGGCTGGAAAAGATCTTAATGACAACCGGTGGTGAGATTTTTCGTAAAGTGCGGCCCCTTTGCCCGAGAAAGCATAAAAGTATGCAGAGGGGAACGGTCTTGGCTTGAGTGTGCCAAGGAGGTCCTTTTCATGAAATGGTCTACATGGTCTGCAAAAGGAGATAAATGAGACGATGTAGATGCCCTTTCCTATACTTTAGCGAGTGGGAAAGGAGGCAGTTGTGCTCAACAATCTTTTCATTGTTTTAAGGAGTTAGAAAAGAGCTTAAACGAAGCTCCAATGTGGTCAACCGATGGTGGCACATGCGGTGCCCCATGTCAGGATGGTGGACAGAGGTCCAAAGGTCACCCAAGTAGTATGGATGGAGTAGAAGACTCTCAAACATACCAATACATGCATGGGATAGATCATGGCAGAGGCCTGCGAGTCAGTGCGGCAGAGGCATGCAAACCGAGGTGGCTCTTGGACATGGGTCAGGAGAGCATGTGTGTGTGTTGTGGTGGATGAACTTGACCACATGCACTATGAGTACAAGTCCAGAGGAATTTATATGCCAAATACATGTAAGAAAAATAAATTGTTTTGTGGACGATGGTCCAGATGTCTGCGTTAGGTGTGGTGAATGGAAAAGCCAACTATGTGTTAAAAATGCAAAATAAAAGCTAAAATTATAGTCCTTAATGGGCAACAGCTCAAAAAATTGTGTGATTTGCGGTCAAGAAGTGTGATGAAAGTACAGGTCCATGGATACTTGCATCGTCATGTCATGGCTTGTAAATTGAGGTAGCTTCCAGGAAGCGGTCTTGAAATTTGTTTGTTAAACATGAGACAATGGTCTCATTAGGAGATGGAAATTTGAGACCATAGGTGTCTCAAACTAGTTCTGGGTGACTTTGGACTAGTAGTTGATGGTGCTGCCTCTGACTTGTGCTAAAAAACATTGAAAAACAAGAAATGGAAAAAACTACGCTATAAAGGACTCATCAGGCATAGACTCTCTTGAGGTGGAGCCCATTGCGTGGCTTATTCAAGAGTCGGTCATATGAGTTAGCGAAGAGGTGTGCCCCCTTGCCAAGAGAAAGGTCATTGGTAAGGCAGGGTGATGGAATCTGGTCTTTTATGGGAAGAACTGATTCCACACTATGGTTTAAATGGAATGGGAAAAAACCGAAGGTGGTCTTACATATATCTCTGTCATCGCGTAAGTGGTGCCGGGATAGATCAGGTGGATCTTCCACGGCCAATGAGACAGAAAGGAAACTGGTGCTAGAGATCATGTAAATGGTACTGGTTGTGGTTTTGGTGGCCTTACCCCTAGTCTTTGTTGGAGGAAGAGGGGTAGGCCTGGAGACAAGAGGAGTCTTTGATGGACCTGGAGGTAGGTTTAACATCATCTTAATTGGCTGGACATGAGTCAACACATCTTGGGGCCTTAGAGGTGTTGCTGCCTTTCACACATCTGGGTCACGTGGCAGAAATATTCAAGACACTCGGTGTGTCCTTGGGGGAAAGTCTCGAGTCAAGGCTGTCACCTTGTTCTTGAATCCTCCATTTAGGCTCAACTCCTAACAAAGCCAAGGGGGGTAGACCCTATTAAGTTACTAAGGATACTTAATTAGTGTTCTGATGTTAAATTGAATGAGTTGCTTAGGAGTTTGCAATTTTAACTGTAGTTAATCGAAGATGGCAAGATATAAAAGATGAACACATGAAAGCACAATGTTGAGACACAATATATATATATAAAACAAGAAAATGACCAGTGCCTTAGAATGGAGTCAAAAATAGAAACAATGTACTTTCGCGTGCTTGGAGTGAGTGTTTTGCGATTGCCTCTTGCTATGTTTTAAGTTAAAATTGAAGTGTGAGTTGATTAAAATTAGGCAAAGGGGGGACTCCAGATATACCCTAGAGTACTTGGAGTATGTCCAAAACTAAACCTTCATGGCTACCCGCAAGGAATATATGGGCTGAAATGGAGTCTCTGAGGCTTTCGTTCATAATGCACCCATTAGGGTGTGCCATAGATCGGCGCCCCGAGGTCACTTTTCAGAAGTTCCCGCTTCCTTTGGGTATTTTGCCACCGTAAAGGTTTGATCTAGGTGTTGGATTTTCACCTGATGGTTTGTCAGTTGGGGAGAGTGAGTCCTAATTATACTAGTCACCCAAGTGCTTTTGATACAGCTTGAATGATCGGATGAACCGCAGCCAAGTGCAGAGCATACACACTAGAGTCTTGTCAATTTTAGTAAGTTTTAAACTGGGTGTTCTTGTTTAAAAGAAAACCCTCCAAGAGCCTCTTTCGATCCAAGTGGATCTCAATAGCGGAATCGAGGAGGGGTTAATTTTATAATTTCTGATAAATAAATGATGAAAAATGAAATAGATCCACAATTCTAGTTTTCTAATTAGTCCTACCACGAACCTCTTTCCCCTTTCGGGTCAATCGGGAAGTCGTGGGGTAAGTATTAAGATTACTTTGAAATATACAGTATGGAATATGAAATTAATAATAAAATCAAGTATACTACCCTGAAAATTAGATCAATGCTAGTTTAAAAAAAGAAATGAGCAGAAAGCGACGAAAAGGACACCGACGCAAATCCCCCTAGGGAGGATGGGGAATGGGCTCGAAAGAGCCTATTCCAAAAATAATTTTATTTATTACTGGTTACAATATCATAGAACTGAAATATAAGAAAATTATTGGTCCTTATATAGGCTGAAACCAAGATCTTACAACTTTGCAAAAAATTTAAGACTTTAGTGAAAAGGGAGACCCCTGGGGGGATTTGAACGCTCCTGAGGCCACTTCGGACAGCAGATTCCTTTATTTTCTGTCAAACCTACTAAAATAATGTGAGCATGTTAGAATAACATAATCCCAAAATCACTTTAAGAGTACCTTTGGATCAGCCTACCTTATCTAAAAAAAAATGAAGTTAAAACTAGCCAAATAGGCGAAAAAGGAACCAAGGAAAGCAAGCTTTCCTTGGGATATGGCTTGCTGTTTGTGCAGCCAATGAAATATGCACTGATATTGCAGAATATTAAATTTTATAACAGCTAAAGGAAATCTAATGCATGCGATCTACAAGTTTTCTTTAAATTTTCATGCAAAAAGACGATTTCCCTAAAGCTAGATCTAGAATGCTTATGAAACTTTTTTAAGTGCAAGATCTAGACTATAGGCTTTGATAAGATAGATATATGTTGGAATTACTTTTGATATGATATATCTAATCAAAATCAAAGCTACAAACAAAGTAACTGGGTAAAAATGTTGATGTTTTATAGAAATGAGAAGAAGAGGAGAGAAGGTCGGATCGTTGCTTGAATGGAGCAAGCTGAAAGGAGGCCCTCTTATGGAGTGCTGAGGGACAGAGTCTTGAGCTTATTGGATAGGAATGGTGTCAATCTAGATCCACACCTTCATCCAATCGAGAACTTGCAACTAAATAACACAAGCTTGCACACACCTCATGAGATCTGGATATAGATGTATAAAGCAACAAAAATGAAAGATTATGCCAAAATAACCTTATTTAAGCATATAAATGAAGTTTTTGAGCATACATCATATGGATAAACAAGATCAAGCAACCTAGATTTCCTAGTTTACACCCTTACTAGATTCAGCCGAATCCTTGAAGCCAGAACACAGAAGCAGCACATAATTTGGCAAGAAATTGCAGCTACCACATCAGCAGCATAACACTGAGAATCCACACATACACATGCACTACACAGTATAGCCTCCAAATCTTCTTTATTCACAAATTACGACCAAATACATAGTTACAATGGCAATCCCTTCAGTCTAGCTCTAACTAGCTTGGAAGAGGGAGCCTCAAGCAGGATATATACAAATTACAGGCCATCCAGCCTAGGGGGGTGCAAATCCCAAGGAGATAGACCAAATATGCTGATGAAGAGTCCATCAATGCCTGATCTGTGTCTAACTGAGCCAGATCTGAGTCTCACTGAGTGCAATTGTCAATCGGAGAGCTGATCTGACTGACACCTCAACCCGTTAATTGAAGCATCCACCAAAATTCATCCAGATGAGCCAAAACGTGTTGAGGAGAGAGGGAGGGAGAAACTCCCCATAAAGGATGCTGAAGATCAACTCTGGATCTGATTTGATCACCTCCTTCAGTCAAGGATTTGTCAGATCCAATCAATCTGCTTCAGATCTGACTGATTTCAATCAAATCGGTTGAGAATCCACTGATCTATGATTTTTGATTTGCTTCATTATTCATCAATTTATTAATTAAAATAATCAATAATTGATTTTTGGGGCTTTCTGACCTGAGTGATAGAAAATCACTCAAAACTTAGGAAATAGTGGGTCCAAGGGTTTACATGGTGCTCTTAGCTTGAAAATGAGCACCTACATGACTGAAACCGATTATTTGGCCCACTTTTATTACAAAATCAATTTTTCCAATTAAACTATTAAAAAATAGCCTAAGTTTTGGAAAAATTAAATTTTAATAAAAAACACTGAAAAAACTAAAAATTTGAAAAATTGAAAAATACCTAGGGGGACTTAGACATGTTCATATGACTCAAAAATGATGTCTAGCATGTTTATACATTGACACATAGACTCTAATAACCTCAATAGGCCTAAATGCCAAGCCGACCACCCCAACTTTGGAGGCATGGAGTGAAAAACTCAGAAATTATCAGTCGTTTATTCAATAGCCAATAATAACCAAGGGAAAAAACACCCTGGGCTGATCGGATTGACAAATAAAGTCTAAGAGGCTGAGTCTTTTACAGACACTATCATGCTAGAACATTTAGTACAATTCCCCCATGGGGTATGAACATGTGATATAGTACAACAAGCACTTCCCAGAAGTACTTCCAAAGGTCTTTTTAAGTCTGAACAAATTATCCTTGTCCGGTTCATCAGGCTCACTTGATAAAAAACCACTAAGTACAACTTAGGTGGTAACATTATGGCTCCAACTGTGGGTCATGTGCTCGATCTGGTCTTTAAGGAAATGAGAGGATATGAGAACACCATAATCTCTGGTTTATATACCCTGTAAAAACATCTCAACTTGACAAGAAAAACCTCAGTAGCACAAGTTTTATAAAAAACCAAATGAACCATTAAGCTGATTTATTTAAACAAAATAAATGTAACTAACTAAAAGAAGCAAAGTTTTATTATAGCTAAGTAGAAATGCAGAAAGTAAATGCCCTCTTTCAAGGAGCTTATTTTCCTACTCTAAGCATGATATAAAAAGGGTTAAGTGTAATAAAAAATCCAATGTAACCACCTAAGCATTTTATTAACATAAAAAAAAAATTCCTTGTCTTTGGTTACCAGCCAAAGTAAGGATACCTTATTCAGAAAATGCAAACCTACGTGATAATTCAGGATGGGCAGGATGGATGGGAGATCATAGGCATGAACAATGTCATAAAAATTATTCCCAAACTTGTATGTGCTCATGCAGGCTGCTTCTATCCATGACTGGATAGGACTGATATACCAATTAGAATGATGAGGTGGATTGACTACATCATCATACTAATCATCGGGGCTTATCAAATGATAACTTGTTGCACAAGCCCCAAGTAGCTCCAAATCATAAGGAACCTCTATATGTGAAAAAGATGGTTGAGACTGATGTTCCACTGACTGCATTACATCTGACTTTTCACAATACTGTTTCTCAATGTCTTCATTACTGATACCCTTGTGTGGCTCTACATGGTATGATTTTGAATGATCACGTGAAAATTTTGAATGCTCCTCTTCCATACTAAGGTTTTCCCAGGCATCCAAATCTGTGCTTCCCTCTATGGATGTATCGTAGATTGGACTTCCACAAATTTTTGAATAGACACTCCCATTGTCGGACATATCATGGATGGGATTCTCCATAAGATTTTCACAAGTCTGATTATCTATGAAATTCCAATAGTCATCACTCCCATTCATGTCATATGTGGGGGACTCTTCATCCATGGCATCATGCTCCTGCCTATCCATGTCCTCCTTGTATTCACAACAATCTTCTTCAGATAAAATGTTACAAGGCAATAAACTTTCCAAACCTTCATCAACATGTGGAGAACAAGGTCTAGTGTCATCACACACCATACTGATCTTATCATAAGTTTCTTTATAGGATTCCGTTATGATATCATGAAAAGGATCTCCAGTCAAGGAGACCTTTTGGACATATTCAATGGGATCACTTGGTATGTGTTGCTCAGTGGATTTCTCTAGAGGGATTTCTGGAAAGGTATCAGCATTGCAACACACTTGAGAATACACCAAATCTTCAATGTATTCAACTATGGTGACATGAGGAGAGTCTTCAACAATGTGTTCCATTATGGGCTCCTCCTGAAGCTCTTCAATATGATCATCTTGGATTTTCCCTTCCTCGAAATCTTGCTGTGCATTGGGAGGTAACTCATATTCTTTAAGAAGACGCTTAATTTCTTCTTTTCTTAATTAAGTACCATGATTCTTTTTTATGGGAGTATCATGAACCTCCTCTTCACTTAATTGTTCAAGAAGTGATTCCAAGTCTTCAATACTTTGTATCATGGAAAAAGGTCCATCATATGTTTCTGTGTGATACTCTGTCCCAGATAGGTAGAAGGTACAAATATTTTCAAGGAAGTTTTTAAAACCATTCATACTACCCCTTCCATCATTCCACTGCTCTAAAAACATCCAAAGGAAGCTTGGAAAAGAAGTTATACATTTATTAGGAAGGCCTTGATAGAACCAAAAAACGGCCTCACCCTGAAAAGTGAGAGAAAAAATTTCCATCATATTGTCTTCATGAAGAATATTTAAGTCAGCAATCAACTGAAGGAAAGATTTGACATGCTAGATGGCCGAGTCACCATAATCTCCATGAAATGTTGGAAGCCAGTTATATGCATCCCCCATACCATCACCATAGTTAGGAAAACCCGGGATGTTTGAGAAATCGATAGGTTGAAACATTAAGGTTAACTGGGCACCATATTTCTCCTTTAATTCATCCAACACAGTATCCATTTGATATAACGATTAAACCTTGTACTGAAAAGGTGGAGTTGTCAAGTGATGAGCCTTAAAGGTTTTAACATGTTGCATGGGCTCATCTACACACAACAAAACTTCACAAGTTTATGAGATAACAGGGTTTTATCCCTTAAAAAAAAAAAGCATTTATAAATCTTTTCACAAAAATTATTTTTTGCTTTTCTTTGTAAAAATAAAAACTGGAAAAAAGTCAGTGGAGTCGCCAGATGAAAATTAAAGATCTACTCTAAGCATTCATCAAACAAAGCAAAAAAAAAAAAGGAAGAAAACAAAAGTTGTACTCAGGAATAAAAATATTTATCCCCGGCAACGGCGCCAAAAGATGTTTCCGCCTTTCACACAGCTGGGTCACGTGGCAGAAATATTCAAGCCACTCGGTGTGTCCTTGGGGGCAAGTCTCGATTCAAGGCTGTCACCTTGTTCTTGAATCCTCCGTTTAGGCTCAACTCATAATGAATCCAAAGGGGGTAGACCCTATTAAGTTACTAAGGATAATTACTTAGTGTTGTGATGTTAAATTGAATGAGTTCCTCAGGAGTATGCAATTTTAACTGTAGATAATCAAAGATGGCAAGATATAAAAGATGAACACACAAAAGCACACTGCTGAGACACAATATATATATAAAACAAGAAAATGACCAGTGCCTTACAATGGAGTCAAAAAATAGAAACAATGTACTTGCGTGTGCTTGGAGTGAGTGTTTTGTGATTGCCTCTTGGTATGTTTTAAGTTAAAATTGAAGTGTGAGTTGATTAAAATTAGGCAAAGGGGGGACTCCAGATATACCCTAGAGTACTTGGAGTATGTCCAAAAATAAAAATTCATGGCTACCTGCAAGGAATATGTGGGCTGAAATGGAGTCTCTAAGGATTTTGTTCATAACGCGCCCATTAGGGTGTGACAGAGATCGGCGCCCCGAGGTCACTTTTCAGAAGTTCTTGCTTCCTTTGGGTATTTTGCCACCGTAAAGGTTTGATCTAGGTGTTGGATTTTCACCTGATGGTTTGTCAGTTGGGGAGAGTGATTCCTAATTATACTAGTCACCCAAGTGCTTTGGATACAACTTGAATTATCAGACGAACCACAACCAAGTGCAGAGCATACACACTAGAGTCTTGTCAATTTTACTAAGTTTTAAACTGAGTGTTCTTGTTTAAAAGAAAACCCTCCAAGAGCCTCTTTCGATCCAAGTGGATCTCAATCGCGGAATCGAGGAGGGGTTAATTTTATAATTGCTGATAAATAAATGATGAAAAATTAAATAGATCCACAATTATAGTTTTCTAAATAGTCCTACCACGAATCTCTTTCCCCTTTCGGGTCAATCGGGAAGTCGTGGGGTAAGTATTAGGATTACTTTGAAATATACAGTATGGAATATGAAATTAATAATAAAATCAAGTATACTACCCTGCAAATTAGATCAATTCTAGTTTAAAAATAGAAATCAGTAGAAAGCTACGAAAAGGACACTGACGCAAATCCCCCCAGGGGGGGTGGGGAATGGGCTTGAAAGAGCCTATTCCAAAAATAATTTTATTTATTACTGGTTACAATATCAGAGAACTGAAATATCAGAAACTTCTTGGTCCTTATATAGGCTGAAACCAAGATCTTACAACTTTGCAAAAATTTTAAGACTTTAGTGAAAAGGGAGACCCCTGGGGGGATTTGAACACTCCTGAGGCCACTTCGGACAGCAGCTTCGTTTATTTTCTGTCAGAACTGATAAAATACAGTGCACATGTTATAATAACATATGCCCAAAATCACTTTAAGAGTACCTTTGGATCAGCCTACCTTATCTAAAAAAAAAGGAAGTTAAAACTAGCTAAACAGGTGAAAAAGGAACCAAGGAAAGCAAGCTTTCCTTGGGATCTTGGCTTGCTGTTTGTGAAGCCAATGAAATATGAATTAATATTGGAGAATATTAAATTTTATAACAGTGAAAGGAAATCTAATGCATGTGATCTACAAGTTTTCTTTAAATTTTCATGCAAAAAGACGATTTCCCTAAAGCTAGATCTAGAATGCTTATGAAACTTTTTAAAGTGCAAGATCTAGACTATAGGATTTGATAAGATATATATATGTTGGAATTACTTTTAATATGATATATCTAAACAAAATCAAAGCTACGAACAGAGTAACCGGTTAAAAATGTTGATTTTTTATAGAAATGAGAAGAAGAGGAGAGAAGGTCGGATCGTTGCTCGAATGGAGCAAGCTGAAAGGAGGCCCTCTTATGGAGTGCTGAGGGATAGAGTATTGAGATTATTGGATAGGAATGGAATCAATATAGATCCCCACCTTCATCCAATCAGGAACCTGCAACTAAATAACACAAGCCTGCACACACCTCGTGAGATCTGGATATAGATGTATAAAGCAACAAAAATGAAAGATTATGCCAAAATAACCTTATTTAAGCATATAACTGAAATTTTTGAGCATACATAATATGGATAAACAATATCAAGAAACCTATATTTCCTATTTTATACCCTTACTAGATTCAACCGCATCCTTGAAGCCAGAACACATAAGCAGCACAAAATTTGGCAAGAAATTGCAGCTACCACATCAGTAGCATAACACTGAGAATCCACACATACACATGCACTACACAGTATAGCCTCCAAAGCTTATTTATTCACAAATGATGATAAAATACAGAGTTACAATGGCAATCCCTTCAGTCCATCTCTAACTAGCTTGGAAGAGGGAGCCTCAAGTAGGATATATACAAATTACAAGCCATCCAGCCCAGGGGGGTGCAAATCCCAAGGAGATAGACCAAATATGCTGATGAAGAGTCCATCAATGCCTGATCTGTGTCTAATTGAGCCATATCTGAGTCTCACTGAGTGCAATTGTCAATCAGAGAGCTAATCTGACTAACACCTCAACCCGTTGACTGAAGCATCCACCAAAACTCATCCAGATGAGCCAAAACATGTTGAGGAGAGAGGGAGGGCGAAATTCCCCATAAAGGATGCTGAAGATCAACTCTGGATCTGATTTGATCACCTCATTCAGTCAAGGATTTGTCAGATCCAATCAATCTGCTTCAGATTTGACTGATTTCAATCAAATCAGCTGAGAATCCACTGATCTATGATTTTGGATTTGCTCCATTATTCATCAATTTATTAATTAAAATAATCAATAATTGATTTTTGGGGCTTTCTGACCTGAGTGATGGAAAATCAATCAAAACTTAGGAAATAGTGGGTCCATGGGTTTACATGGTGCTCTTAGCTTGAAAATGAGCACCTACATGACTAAAACCGATTATTTGGCCCACTTTTATTACAAAATCAAATTTTCCAATTAAACTATTAAAAAATAGCCTAAGTTTTGGAAAAATTAAATTTTAATAAAAAACACTGTAAAAACTAAAAATTTGAAAAATTGAAAAATACCTAGGGGAACTTAGACATGTTCATATGACTCAAAAATGATGTCTAGCATGTTTATACATTGACACATAGACTCTAATAACCTCAATAGGCCTAAATGCCAAGCCGACCACCCCAACTTTGGAGGTATGGAGTGAAAAACTCAGAACTTATCAGTCGTTTATTCAACAGCCAATAATAACCAAGGGAAAAAACACCCTGGGCTGATCGGATTGACAAATAAATTCTAAGAGACCGAGTCTTTTACAGACACTATCATGCTAGAACATTTATTACAATTCCCCCATGGGGTATGAACATGTGATATAGTACAACAAGCACTTCCCAGAAGTACTTCCAAAGGTCTTTTTAAGTCTGAACAAGTTATCCTTGTTCAGTTCATCAGGCTCACTTGATAAAAAACCATAAGTACAACTTATGTGGTAACAAGAGGTATGGTAGGTGGTTCAAGGTACCACACAAGATCTCCTAGTGTGAAATCCTGTAGATCATGGGTTTCTAAGATAGACTTACTCACGATCTTGGATGGTAAGAAAAGGAAAAGGAAAAGAAAAAGGAAAATGATCATGTTGAGTGGGAATGAACCCCATTGTTTCCCTAGTAACTGAGGCTGACGTTTCAATTGAGGTTGCAGCTGTGGATGGAGATACGATTATGGAAACAACAGAAGAGACAGGTCTGATGGACCGTCAGTGATGGTGGAGACAAGAGGGTCTATAGAACTGAACATCATGTAAATGGACATGGTGTCTGAAGAAGGTGGTGGGGGATGGACTTCTTCGATCAGAGTGATCTCATACTCACGGGAATGTTGATGGAGGTCAGCAAGAGCCATTTGAAATTCAAGCAGGTCTTGGCAATGGTGGGAGTAATGTCCATACAAGTCGCAAAGGGCACAAGCATGGTTTGTCCTTAATGCCTTGTTCCTGACTACTGGCGTGGTTGGGAGTTCAACCATGGGGATGTTTTCGTTTGCATCCATGGCATCTAGATGCACACGGATCACTAGGATTTCAGGGAAATCTTGAGTTGGATGCCCCTGTTGCTCACAGACAGTACAAGGTGGGACTTGTCATGTCTCTGCGGTGGATTTGGTGTTCTTGTCCCTAGCCCTTTTGGGTTGGGGTGGTGCAGGTGCGGGTGCGGCTGTTGGCTTGTGCAGACTAGGTGGAGGGTGGGACTCAACCACAATAGGTTGCACTAGGGTTAAAACAACTTGGGGCATTGCTAGTTGAGCTGGTCGATCAAGATACCACACCAAAATTCCTAATGTAAAGTTGGGTAGGATCAAGGTGGCCATTACCAGTTTGCTCATAACACCGGGTGGGGGAAAGAGGAAGGGAATCATATGGACTGGGGATGATCCCACATAACTCTCGGCTGGTTGCATGTGGGGATGTGATTGTGATTGCGGCTGCTGCAAGTGGTGTTGTGGTTGCTATTGGTGGTGCGCCTGTGGTTGATGTTGTGGTTGTGGTTGGGGCTACGGCTACAGTTGTTGTTTGGGTGCAAAGGTTCTAGATGAGACCATGCACAAGTCCACAGTTTCATTTTGTGTTAGCGGTGGTGACACTAATAGGAAAGGAGCCGTCATGGTGGGAGATGTAAACAACCCAGGGCCCACATTCAACAGTGGGGAGGATGATGTGTTTTCAACCATAGTGTTGATTGCAAGGATGACATTGGCATGTGTGTTTGTTCCTTGTGGCTCAATGGTAGTGATGGTAGGGATAACATTGGCAGGTGCCGTTAAACATTGGGAATCATGATAAGTGAGCTGGTCAACCGTCAAAATCTTCCCTTCATGGGGGAACATCATGAGATGGAAGATAGTTGATGCGACTGCTCACATGGCATACATGTAACTCCCTCCGAGGAGGAGGTTGTAGTCCAGTTGAGCATTGACGACTTCTATGTCGATCAGTACTGTCTTCCCAACTAACGTGATGGGGACACAGGGGAGTATTCCTTGGGATTTAGGGGGATGTCCATCATAAGCCCATAGAGTTGTGGAGGACGGTTGCAGAATTGGTGATCCAAGTTTCTGCCAAACCAAGGTAGACATGACGCACATGGATGCCCCCTCATCCACTATGCACCAATGCATAACCAAATTTCGGATGGACACCAGAATTTGGAAGGTGATGGTCGATGGCATGCATGGTTCCCCGTTATCCATGTAAAAGGTGATTAACTTGGAGTCAGAGGGGTCTACCGCCCCCAGGGTGGCTAGCAAGGATTTCCGCTGCATTGGGCATGTTTTAAGCACCTCAAGAACGGACATGGTGGTTGGCATTTGGGCCAAATCATCCACAATGCTATAGTTGAATACAGCTCTAGCTGTGGAATTATTGGAATTATGCATATGAGGGGGCACGAGAACATGGGTAACTGGAGAGGTAGGTTGGTTGTCTTAGACGTGGATGTTTCTGATTAGTCGATAGGTTTGGTGGTGGTACCGTACTAATTTTGTCTAGTCTGTAAGTTGACCACTTCAGTAGTCATGGCTAGCAGGTGGTGAACACCTATTTCGGCCATGGGTGGTGCCCTCAGAGCATTGGGATTGGCCTAGGGAGGGGGAGCGGTTGCCACCAATCCTTGGACTGGTAGTGGGTTTTGAAGCACCATGGGAGGAGGTCCTTATGGTGTTAGGTTAGGTTGGGATTGATTGGCTGCGTTGGTGGCCTGTTGGGCCTCATTTTGAATGGCCTTCTTAGCATGAGACATGAGGGGACACTCGAATATGTAATGTCTATAAACATCACAGAGTGTGCATGGTTGGTTTGTGCACAATGGAGCATCACGTCTTGGTGCATTTTGTCGTGGGGGGTTTTGGGCTGGCCGATTTGCCGTGGCATTGTTGGGAGGTTTTGGTTATTGAATGCCTCCCTGTGGTTGATTATTTCCTTAGTTGCAAGGCTGGTTATTTCTAGCTTTCCCTTGTTGATTGTTGGGGGCAGGCTGGTTGGGATGGTTTTGTTGTGCAAACACTTGTCCCAATGGAGTGGGTGGGGCGGGGGCGGGGGCTTGAACTATTTGCACTGGTGGTGCATAGTATATTTGTGGGGGTGGAGGTGCCACAAATGTGGGCATTTTCCCCACATGGTGTTGTGCTGGCCAAGCCATGGCCTGAGCCTACTACGGTTGCATAGGTTGTGCGTAGGAAGTTGTTGCTCCAGACTGAGAAATCATTCTTGCATAGTCTGAAGCTTGGTTTTGGTAAGCAACACTAGCAGTTTTGCTTGGTTGTGGTGTAACAGAAGGTGGTGTCGGTTGAGGCTATGGTTGTTGGGAGGTTGACCCTATGATGTTGTCCGCAGCGTGGGATGCCCCCGGTGCATCACGGTAGGAGGTACTCAGATGAGGAGCATCTAGAATGATAGTGTACAAGTATCCAGACTGAGCATAGATAAGGTCAAACTGTTGGGCCTTCAATATGGCCTCTTCTTTGGATTGTGGACGTTCAGATGCGACGTACTTTGCTATGGGTGGAAGTAAGGTCTTAAGGAACCAATCCAAGAATATCATGTCGTCAAGTGGGATTTTTCATAGACTGTGATGTCACCGCCACTCATGGATATGGTCAGTTATACGAGTGGTAGTGCTTTGACGACAGGATAGCAGGATCTCCACCCCCTCATCATATCTGACGGGGAGTTGGAAATATTGTAGGAACATGAAGGCTAAGGAGTTAAAGTCCAGATACTTGGCTTGCGGAAACTCAATGTACCATTTGGCCATAGCACCTGTAAGGGTGTGTTGGAATAGCCTCATCCTAATGGATTCATCTACGATGCTTTTGGATGAGCACCATAGATGGAATGTCATTATGTGGTTTTGGGGACATTCCCCTGCTTTGCCTTCAAACTTGGGGATGTCTTATGGCAACTTAGTTGGCATGGGTGGCCAAAAATCTTGGTGGTGGATGGGGTTGTTCATTAATCTATCCAAATCAGGCAAGTTAAGATGAGCCATGAAGGGAAGATTTGACCCCAAGTTGATGTGGGATGGGGCTGCGATGGGGGTGGGGTTCGCAGGTGCATAATGCATCTGCATAGTTGGGGGTGCTTACGGTGGCACCATTGCGGATGGGCCAATGCCCCCAAGTGTTGTGGGTGGGATAATATGAGTGGCGGGGACATTGCCCCCATGTATTATAGTAGGGGTAATGTAAGTGGATGATCTGCTACCCCCTTGTGTGGTAGGAGGGGCAGTGTGTGTGGAAGGGCCACTGCCCCTGTGTGCTACAAGTAGGCCAGTTGGCTGGTCACGATAGGTGGTGGCAACTAACTAATGATAGTCTGCATGATTGTGCTTGGGCCACTTGCCAGGTTGTGGGTGACAGGTTGTGATGTGTACATGGGTCCACTTCCTATGGGTATGCCAGAAAATGGATCTGAATATGCACTAGCCATGGGGCTTCATGGTGCAGTATGGAGGTTTGGTTCAAACTGATATGGATCTAAATCAGAATCAAAGGCTACATTTCCCTCTGAAGGTGTGGGAGATCATTGAGAACGGCTTCGACGGTGTCGACTAAGTGTTCCAAATGGTGGTGGTTTGCCTCTTAGGCGTGAGGAAGAACGTGGAGGATCAATTGTGTTAGATTTTATGTCTGAAACTTGGTGGGAATGATATTTGGACCCCCAGTTTCAGTGGCTTCCTATTGGTTGCAGGTGGTCAATTGACCACCAAGACTTCCAGAAGACAGCGCTTGGCTTGTTCCTCACAGGTGTTTCTACTCAACCAAAGGGTCATTTCCCATTTCACTTGCCAATTCCTCTTAATGGCCAGCTACTTTGGGGTTCCTGTGGTACTCCTCACAATGAGTTTCTGGGCAGATCCCAAGTACTTCCCATTGTTGAAGCAGTGAGGGACTTATGTCCGCAAAGACTGCAGAGTTGTTTGTACTTAGTGTAAATTAGTAAATTTGAAGGCTCACTCAGCATCATGAAATGAGTTGGGTTAATTAGTTGGTATGGTGTATTTGTGTGTTTTTTTTTTTGGTATTTGGTTGCTGCAAATGGTTTATGAATTCATCATGGTATATTTCATGTCATTGTGGTTGTGTATGCAAGCATAAATAATAAGAAATTGTTAACAAATACAGTGATTAATCCTGAATGTTTGCTGGCCTAACTAGATGTCTACCTCACACTGATATTCCTCTTCAACCAAGAGAAGGTGTTGGGCTCTCAACACAATGGGACTAATCCCATCCGTAGATCCTCAGGTCAACTCCCGGATGCTAGGTTGGTCAACAGGGAGGATGCTTAGTGCCATGAGAATCCCTATTTCTCTACCCTCTCTACCTTCTAGGTCACCCCATTTTAATGGTTTGGAATAATATAGTGGAGTTCCTACATCTATACGATCTTTCCCTTCGTCGTATCCCAGAATAGCCTCGAGGGTGATGACTGGGTAGAGGAGGAAGGGGAAGCAAGACAGTATGTTTTTAAGTTGATTTTAGTTAGAATAGGTTCATTTTATTAATCCATTAATGTTTACTTGGAATTTACACATTGTTCATGAAATAAATTGCTGAAAACAGAAACATAAACTAAAATTGAAATGGTGTGGTGGACAGAGGTGGCTGAGCCGCACTGATAGTCCCTATGAAAGCAAATAATGAAGCCCAAAAATTGGTCGCGCACCTGTAAAAGTCTTGTTTTTGCGAAGTGTATTTTGATCAAACTGTGAGGAATTACCTCAAACGGTTGAAAACCCACTTCGAAAACAGGCCCTTTTACCCCTAATTTTGGGGCAGCTTCACAAATGGCTCATCTGTTTGGGTAGAAAACAAGCCCAAACCCAGGTGAATTTTCATAAATTTGGTTCAGTCGTTTTTGCATAGTTGAGTGATTTGCAAAACACAGAATGGCCAATAGTAACTGGTACTGTGGCCAAATGGGCTTGGATTGGCCTTGAGGAGGCTCAACAATAACTAGAAATGTAAATAAACAATAATCTAAGCTATATTTAATAGAAAACTAAACTAGGGAAAAAAATAGAACTAAAAACTAAAACTTTGAAAAATAAACCCAAGGATCCTGTGGGATCGACCCGGTATGGTCGCCAGTTCTGTAGTAAGGATTTCTCCCTACTACAAGGGCAGGAATGGCTCCCTTCTATCTATAGGATAGAAGGGTAGGTTTTTTCTAGTGGGTAAATGCAGAGAATAAAATTTAAATGTAAAGAATAGAACAGTAAACTAAAACTAATGACAGAAAGAAGAAAAACGGAGCAAGGTTGAACCCCTCTGCACACAATGGGTAGGGTTTCGCCTCCAAAACCTGCAAACAAATCCTAAGCTACAATAACCTGCAAAACAATGTTAACAACAAAACCTGCAAATGAAATAAGGGTTAGAAATCAAAGCAAACTAAACAACTAAGAAACAACAATAAACATGGGTATACCTTCTCTTGGGTGGAAATGGGCCACCATACCCAAGCTTGTGGAAGCACCTCTCTTGATTGGGGAGCTTTGGTTCAATGGAAATGGAGGAGAGGGAGTGTGGGTGGCTTGAGAGGCAAATGTGTCTCAAGGCATCCATGGGAAGTGTAACAATATGCAAGGGAGAAGTGTTTTGAGAGTGACCCCCCACCCTCCTTTTATAGCTTTTCCAAGGGGTTTTAGGGTTTTAAGCCCTTGGTCAGGACTTTAGCCCCTTTTTTGGGCTTTTAGCCCCTTCCGTACTAACTTTAGCCCCTTTTTGAGGGATTTAGCTCCTAGGGGGCTATTTTGGGCTCCTTTTTGGGGTTTTTAGCGCTTTTTCTTCATCCTTAGGCTATTTTGGAGGTGTGGGGGTCTAATGGAAGGTCTAATGGAGTGATATGAGAGTTGTGAGATGGTTTTCTTTGGTGGTGTAGGCCATTGAGAGCTAAGTGGGGGATTTTTGGGTTAACAACATCATTGATGAGTTCCTTGGACCTCTTGAGAGGAGTCCTTAGTGCCTCTTGGGATGGTTTTTTCTCACGTGCTTGACTTCAACTCCATCATCGCACCGTTGAGATTCGTACAGGGTTTGTTCCACACAGTACTTGGTCAAAGACCCTGGATGTCACCCGACTCTAGCAGATTGATGAGTCTACTCCAGGGACCTAAACAGGTTATGTCCCTCGTGATTTTCGGGTTGCGTTGGAGACAGTGTTCAGAAGCCCCAACAGTGCTTCGATATACCTTTATTATTGATTCAACATACTTGTACCACAGAGACTCTGACTCTCAATCAACGACTCCACACAGCTATTGTCCAGATCGAGCAAACCATTAGTCATAAAGATATAGAATTCCATGAGAATGCCATGGGTCCAATGTACCAGATCAGTATTGTATTCAACCTCACATAAAGGAAACCAACATTGTAACATCAGTTGTTTATGATCGGCTCTTGTATTTTAGAGCATAGATCAAATGATTCTTTTGACATTGTCATGAGCATGGGAATGCCTGCCTCGTCCATATACATGTCACACATTTATTGTATCTCACCCATTGATGGGAAAAATATTAATACAAAAACCAAAATCCACCATTCCCCAACCCCGAAAGCACCACCTCTACACATTAAATCCTATGATGTCCATTGGTCATACGTTGAGCTCCTACCCTCACACTTCACAGGGCAATCTATTAACCCGAAAAATGCCCCACTTAGCTCTCAATGGCCTACACCACCCAAGGACACCATCTCACAACTCTCATATCACTCCATTAGACCTTCCATTATACCCCCACACCTCCAAAATAGCCTAAGGATGAAGAAAAAGGGTTAAACCCCAAAAAGGAGCCCAAAATAGCCCCCTAGGAGCTAAATCCCTCAAAAAGGGGCTAAAAACCTAAAAGGGGCTAAATTTAGGGCAGAAGAGGCTAAAATCCCAAAAAGGGGGCTAAAGTCCTGATCGAGGGCTTAAAACCCTAAAACCCCTTGGAAAAGCTATAAAAGGAGGGTGGGGGGTCACTCTCAAAACACTTCTCCCATTTCCTATTGTTATGGTGCCCGTGGATGCTTTCAAACCTTTTCCTCTCAAACCACCCACACTCCCTCTCCTTCATTTCCATTCCCCTTTGAGCCATTGCTCCCAAACCAAGAGAGGTGCTCCCATGAGCTAGGGCATGGTGGCTCATTCCCACCAGAGAAGGTATATTTGTGATTTTATGTTTATTTCTTTGCTTCTTAATATGATTTTATTTCTAACCCTTATCTCCATTTGTAGGTTTTCCATTATATCTTAGGTTTATTTGCAGTTTTTAAGGAGGTGGAACCCTAACCCATTTTCTGCAGAGGGGTTCACCAGTGCTTCATCTCCTTCTTTCTGTTTTGTTCTTAGCTTATAGTTTAGTTTAGCTTTGGTTTTCTGTTCTTAGCCTTAGTGTTGGTTTACTGTTCTACTTTTGTTATTTCTATTTCATTTTTCTGCACTTTCACCATTAGCAGGAACCTACCCTTATTCCCTATAGGCATAAGAGAGCCATTCCTGCCCCTGTAATAGGGAGAAATCCTTGCTATAGGGAGTGTCTATTCAAAAATTTGTGGAATTCCAATATATGATACAACCATAGAAGAGAGTGTGGATACCTGGAAAAATATTAGTATGGAAGAGGAGCATTCAGAATTTTCACATGATCATTCAGAGTCATATCATCCAGAGCCACACAAAGTCAATAGCAATGAATACAATGAGAAGTAGTATTCTGAAAAGTTAGATGTGATGTAGTCAGTGGAATATCAGTCTCAGCCATATACTTCACATATAGAGTTTCCTTATGATTTGGATATACTTGGGGCTTATGCAACGAGTTATCATTTGATAAGCCCTAATGATCAGTATGATGATGGAGTCAGTCTGCCTCATCTTGCCGATTGGTATGTTAGTCCTATCCAGTCATGGATAGAAGCAGCCTGCGTGAGCACATACCAGTTTGCAAAGAACTTTAATGACTTTATTGATGCTTATGATTTTCCATCCAATCCGCCCATTCTGGATCATCATGCAAGTTTGCATTTTCCAAATAAAGTATCCTTACTTTGGCTAGTAACCAAAGATAAGGCAATTTTTTCTTATGTTAATAAAATTCTTAGGTGGTTACATTGGATTTTTTATTACACCTAAGATTTTTTATATCATGCTCAGAGTAGGAAAATAATCTCCTTAAAAAGAGCATTTACTTTCTGCATTTATTTTTTGTACTTAGTTATAATAAAACTTTTTTTTCATTAGTTAGTTACATTTTTTTTTTTTTAAATAATGCAGCTTCATGGTTCATTTGTTTTTTATATAAAGCTTGTGCTACTGAGGTTTTCTTGTCAAGTTGAGATGTTTTTATAGGGTGTATAAGCCAGATATTCTGGTGTTCTCGTATCCTCTCCTTTCCCTATGACCAGATCGAGCACACGTCCCACAGTTGGAGCCAGATGTTACCACCTAAGTTGTACTTAGTGGTTTTTATCAAGTGATCCTGGTGAACCGGACAAAGATGATTGGTTTGGACTTGAAAACACCTTCGGAAGTGCTTGTTGTACTATATCACATGTTCATGCCCCATAGGGGAGTTTTAATAAAATGTTCTAGTGTGATAGTGTTTGTAAAAGACTTGGTCTCTTAGAATTTATTTGTCAATTCGATCATCCCATGGTGTTTTTTCCCTTGTTTATTATTGGTTGTTGAATAAACGTCTGATAATTTCTGAGTTTTTCACTCAATACCTCCAAAGTTGGGGTGGTCAGCTTGGCATTTATGCCTATTGAGGTTGTTAGAGTCTATGTGTCAATGTATAAACATTCTAGGCATTATGGTCGAGTCATATGAACATGTCTAAGTCCCCCTAGGTTTTTAATTTTTTTTTAACTTTTTAACTTTTTTTAATTTTAATTTTTCCACAAGACTTAGGGTATATTTTAATAGTCTAATTGGAGAAATTGGTTTTGTAATAAAAGTGGGCTCAAGAATCATTTTCAATCATGGGGGTGCTCATTCTCAAGTTAAGAGAACCATGTAAACCCATAGACCCACTTTTTCTAAGTTTTGAGTGATTTTTCCATCATTCAAGTCAAAAATACCTAAAAATAATATATTGATTATTTAATTGATAAACTAATTAAATAATGGAGAAAATTAAAAATCGTAAATCATTGGGATTTGCTCCGTTTTGACTGAAATCTATCTCATCGTCTTGGGATTGATTGGATCTGACCATTCCTTAAAACAAGGAGTTGATATGGGCTAAACAAAGAGTACATTATCGCATGAAAACTTGGGAATTTCTCCCTCTCCCTCTCCTCCACACATGTGGGCTCATCTGGGTGAGTTTTGGTTGATGATTCAATTAGCAGGTTGAGGTGTCAGTCAGAACAGCTCTCTGATTGATAGTTGCACTCAGTGAGACTCAGATCAGGCTCAGTTAGACATAGATCAACCCCAAATTGACTCCACATGTAGCTGCAGTCTCTCTCTCCTTCAGAATTGTGCCCCCCTGGGCTAGATTTCCTATTTTTGTTATAAATAAAGCACATATTACCTCTTCTAAGCTAGTTAGAGCTAGATTGAGAAGTTGTTGCTATTGTATTGTATTGTTTACTATTTTGGAATAAAGAAGCTTTGGAGGCAAGATCTATGGTGTAATGCTCTGCTAACCCAAAAAAATGTACAATGAGCTCTACATGATGAACACCACCTACAGACATCTACGTACGACCCTCATTTGACCCCATTTGACCCCCACACCCTCAAGGAGGCTTAAAAATATGAAAAGGGGCTTAAAAACCCCTAAAAAGAGCCAAAATAGCTCTCATAGGGGCTAATGCCTCCAAAAATGGGCTAAAACCCCTCAAGGGAGCTTAAAACCCCCAAAAGAGCTAAAAATTGAATGAAAGGGGCTAAAATCCCCAAAAAGGGGCTAAAGCCCCAACTACGGGCTTAAAACCCTAAAAATCTTGAGAAAAAATATAAATAGAGGGGTGGGGGTCACTCTGAAAACACTTCTCATCTCCCTATGCTTCCCATGTGAGTGCCTTGAGACCCTTTTCCTCTCAAGTCATTCACCCTCCCTCTCCTCCATTCCTCCATTGATCCATAGCTCCCCATCCATTGAGAGGTGCTCTCCCAAGCTTAGGAATGGTGGCCCATTCCCACCAGAGAAGTTATACTTGTCTTTTTATGCTTTTGATTTCTTTACATTGTAGTTTTTATAACATTATTTGGTTGCAGGTTTATTGCTTAACATTTCATTACAGGTTTCCATTTATTAATTGTAGGTCTTTTGGTTTCCTAACAGTTGTATGCAGGGTTGTGGAGCTTATCCCTAACCTTGTGTGAAGAGGGGTTTCATTTTTCTTATTTCATTTTCTATTTATTTCCTTCTATTCTTCGATTCTCATAGGGACCCTACCCTTCCATCCTATACACGAAAGAGAGTTGTTCATGCGTTGTAGCTAGGGTGAAAGACCTACTAGAGATTTGGCGATTGTAGAAGGAGCAAGTCGACGAAGTCGACTTGAACGAAGATCGACTTAGTCGATCAGCCGACTAAGTTGATGGGCCGACTTAGTCGATCAGCCAACCAAGTCGGTCGGACGACTAACCAGAAAGATTAAGTCGGCTAACTAAAAGTCGTTTCGGTTCACCGAACCGACAGGTAGTTATTTTGTAACTATCTGTACATTGTATATATTAGGCTGTTGAGCCAAACAAGAACTCAGTTCAGTTCTCTACCTTGTATAAACTCATTGCATTAATATAATCTGTTATCTTATCTGTTCTTGTCTCTTGTCTCTGATTTACAGTTATGTTTTAGTATGTATTATTGGTAACCTTATGTGATCTGTGAGATTACAACATTGGTTCTGTTTCCGGTAGTACATGTCTAAAATATATGCTCACATATGATACCAGAGCAGGATATCAAGGACTGGTGGGACCGTAAAGTTGTGAACTACTTGCAAAATTACGCAAGAAGAAACAGATTGACAATCGCTGAAGCCAAATCAAGATTTTTCACAGAGACACATGAAAAATTCGTCGAATCAGTGCCACAAATGTTGAAGCAGCTTCTGGATGAGAAAGTCGGACGCGACTAAAGAACAGCAGTTGCTAGATAAACTATTCTGAGGGGGACGAACGAATTTGTCGGAGTGGTTTGAGAAAATCGTCGATGACTTCTGTGCAGAGCAAGCAGTCGAAGACCGAACGTCGGTAGAAACTGTAAAAGTGAAATTCTACATAGATTTCACCGAACAATTCTTGTGCTCCTTGTCGACCTTGTTGTTCAAATTCTTGATAGAGAACGGAGCAGGACACATCGTCGAACCTAGACCACCACCGTGCGAACAACCACCAAACACTAACTGGGTGGAGAAGCAGAGTACGTGGGAGAAATTTATTGCAGAAAGGGAGTGGGAATAGTTCCTGAGCAAGTGAGTCGAACTATCTGGGCTTTCTAAAAGCATCGGGTAGGCTATTGGGGGGTAGATGGTCATGTGTCGGAGGTAGAGTATAGTGGATCCTAGTCGACCTAAAAAGAGATAGCCGTCACCAGTAATGAAAAGTCGACCGTAGAGGACCCAAAGAAATAGTATTGTATGGAAGTATGTCGGACATTTATAAATAGGAAAGGGACGAAAGACAGCAGAGATGGGAAGTAAGACGCGAAAGAGCCGCCAGGCTGCACAGAGAATAAAACCCTATGGAGACTGACCGTGAAGAGAATCCACCAGAGTCGGGTTATGACCGATAGGAAGAGGGCGTAGAACAAGAGGTATCCCCTACGGAGGAAGAAGTATGGATAGAGAAGCCAAAATCTCTCCAGTTAATAGCTCCCAGTGAAGGAACGACCCTTTCCCCACTAAATCCCCATACCAGAATATAGACTATTGTTGAAGATGACCTCCGACTAAGAGCTGGTGACTATAGTATCTGGATTCGACTAGGCAACGACACGTACACCGGACGACATCTTGTCATACGCCAACCATTCGAAGGGAACTAGGTGACGATTCAAGCGGCACCCTCCCTCCGAAGTATCCACTTGCTCTTACTGACACATGAAGGAGCACCCCCCCCCCGCCAAGTACAGCTTTTGAAGAAATTGAATAAGCAGACTTGCGCACACAAAATTTCAGTGGACCATCAATAGTAGAAATCCACAACAACCCACTATACGTCAAAGAAGAATCGACCACCGATGGAGGCACAAGTTCCGTCAACCAAAATTCCGCAGGAGCGCCTACATCAACAACCCCACCACTTTCACCACCACCCACACCTCCGACCCCACCAACTTCTGAGAGCAGTGAAAGTGATTCAGACATGGGTCATGGATCAACTCACATTCCTCTCTATGAGGGGGATGAATACCCCAGATGACATTGGTTCGTCTGTGAGTCGATCTGGGAAGCAAACTAGGTGACAGATGAAGACCGACAGATGGCTCAGTTCGCGGGAGCTTTACGGAAAAGGGCCTTAACCTAGTACATGACCTTTTCAGAAAGAAAACCTAGAGCAACGAAAGATGAGATCAAGGCACAGTTCCTATCATTCTTCAAAACCCCAGATGCTAAGCACCTGGCCGCCAAAAATCTCAAGAAAACACAACAAAATCCAGGGGAGACAGTCCGTGACTACAACAAACGTTGGAAGGACCTATTAAGCCAACTAGATTATGTTATTGATGAACAACTACTAATTCAATGGTTCCTTGCAGGATTATCACAGAAAGTACGACGACATATCAGTCTGGAAACGTTCAAGACATATGAAGATGCGCTGACCAAATATCTGCAGGTGGAAATGGACGAAGATATACCTGCGTACCCGATGGACTACAGGATAGAAGAACAACTCAAGAATGTGCAGAAGTCTTTGAAAGAACTGACCCTCAAGAATTAAGAAATCTGGTGTACTAAATGTTCCACGGTCGGACACTCGAAAGATAATTATCGACACAAATACAGTTGACAAGACGTCCACTTTGTGCAAACTAAAGCATTTTGTGACATTTGACAGGAGCACGGAGATCATTCTACGAAAGAATGTCCATTTAACATGAAGAACGCAAAAGCTTCCTGGTGCGCCATCTGCGAGACAAAAAGTCACAACACGACCGACTGTCAATTAAACCTGAAAAACCAACAGAATTATCAGGTGGTCTACCAGACGAATGCAGTAGCGCAAAACAATGAGCAAAATAATACTAATGACCAGAACGGGCAAAGATATGAAGGGCAACGATATGAGTGCTGGTACGACAATCGACAACAAGGGTTTGGAGGAAGAGGTCGATTTGTCGAGAATCACGACATACGACCGCGTCGATCTACCCAGTGCTTTATATGTCATAAAGAAGGGCACCGATACGCCGACTATCCATACAAGGACAGGACTGATCTAAAATTCTGTAACCATTGTGGAGTAGGCGATCACTCTCTGGAGGATTTCCCTACCATGTTAGAGAAAATCAATAATAAGAAAAATGTTAATGTCTTGTCTTGTGTGCAAAAGCATGATGTACTAACTACTAAGAATCTGCATATCGTTACTCGACAAGGCACAAAAATAGGCCCTGATAATCCTCAAATTAGTAAAATAAAAAACACAAATGGTTATCCGGATCCTATGAAAGAAAAACAAGCATATCAAGAAGCCACCCACATATTCCA
>LPNX010994028.1:286962-313516 GCA_001517045.1 Pseudotsuga menziesii
TGGAGCAATGTTATGCTGGTGGATTGTTTACAGAAGTCTTTGGAGCAGTGAAACTCAGAATCCTTTGGTGACAGAGGAGTCCTTGTCTCATACGTTTGGTTGTACTCTGAACTTTCTCATTATTGATAATAAAGAGATTACTTCTTCCACATGTGTCTCATATATCTTGGTTTGATAATTGTTTATGCTTCAGTATTTCATATTTGATTTATCTAACCTGTTAATATATATATATATATGAATCACTCTGTATCTGGAAGATTGTTTCTGAACAGGTGAAAGAGGAGTGAACCTTGAAGACTTTGGAAGTGGAGCAGATTGGAAGAGGACTAGCAAGGATCGAACTTCGTTTAACAAGTAAGTTCTTCTAACCCTCCTATTTCCTATTCTGCACATTAGAAGTCAATTGTCTACAAGTGTTTGAGTATGTTGGTAACCCTCGACCTATGATTATTAGGTGCATAATCCCTTACAACAGAACTAGCGACTCTGCTGGGGAAGCCTAGACTGTTGTAGGTCATTTCTGTTATCCTGACCAGTTTTGCTTGTGAGTCTGCTTGTGGTTTGTTATCCTAGATCTTGTTTACTTCAGTGTTTGAAAGTCTTAAGGTTTTTTTCTTTGCTTTTAAGAAATTTTTTATACCCATTCACGGGTTGTCCTACTGGACAGTCGCGAGTATAGAGTTTCATTCGCAGGTTGTTCCACTGAACAGTCGTGAATCATTCGCGACTTGCACTGCTAGACAGTCGCGAGTACTCCTGGAAACTGGGATTTTTGAGTAAGAGTTTGCTTGGTCTTTTTCCTATTATAATTCCTATTTTCTGAGAAGACTTTCTTTAAGAATGCTGTATAGTTTGCTTGATTGCCTCAGGTGATCACATCTTAGTGCTTTTTGAAAGCCATTGAGTCTTTTTACTTGATTTATTTACTGTTTGCATCCTGAAGCTTTTGGCCTGTTTGGGTTCTTGGTTTAAGTGTCTTAGTCCAGATCAATGATCAGGGTCTTGGGCTCTATCTTTCCCAGTCTGATTTCTGTCAGTTACTGGTTTGCACTTGCCTGTTTAAGTCTACAGTGGTTTTGTGTCATTGTTAGCACCCAAGCTAGAGTTCCTAGCCTGCTTCTCTTGCTGGTCTGTAGGTTCTGTTAGCCTGTTTGTTTCAGTTTGTAGTTTATTTACAGTTCATGAGTTTCAATTTGACTCAAACATAGTGCATTATAGATGCATAGTAGTTTCTTTGAGCAATTTTTAAAGTGAAAACAAAACATAGTTAGTCTTTTGCATTGTGATTTTTGCATAAGTAGTGTTTGCTTCATTTTAAAAATATATAATCTCAGAAAATTACAAAAATATAGGTTTAGTTTCTCTTATCAGTGCTTTAATTCATCAATACATATTTGAAAAAATGAAAAGAAGTTTGTTTTATAGTAGTAGTTTGCTTTGAATACACTTTACTTTCATTTATTTCTTGCTGAGTCAAAACACCATACAGTATATCACTTCCATTTCCTCTTGAGTAAGAAACAACCTTAAAATAAATGCATAAATTAAAATTTATTAGTAAGTTTTTATTTTTAGGGCCTTTTCACCTACTAGCTTAGGCTAGACTTGTGGGCAAGGGAGTGTAAACTTCCCACAAGTTATAAACTCAGACGTAGTGGACCTATCTTTAGGTAAATCCTTGATTCTATCGCTGTATCTGGGAAGCTCCTCTCAAACGGGAGTTAAGCACTAGGCCGCATGGAGGCTTGGACAGAGGGGATAACCCCCCGAATCCTTGTCAAAATGTAACCCAGGAATTTTACGCATCTAGGGATTCTGTCCTAGACAGAGTTTCGGGCTCAGCTACCCTGCCCATGCGTACGAGTTCGGCTTGCGACTGTCCCCCCAGACAGCTGGTATTGTCAAGGTAGCCTTAGTCTCTTGTCTCTTTAGGGTTCATACCTAGGTAAACCGAAAGGTTATTTCTGGTTCACCTCGAACAGGCTTGGAAGGTAACCCTTGTGGAAAGTGTAGGAGGGTGGTGGGTGATTCCTGCGCTTGTGCCTGAGAACCCCTCAAGGATTCCAAGTAACTGTTCATCATCTTTCTTCGGGAAAGCATATCTTTATACCCTGTTTTGATTTCTTGAGACTCTAGGATCTTTTTATTGTATGCTCTATGGATTTTCTTGTGCTTAGTTGACCTTAGGGTGTGATTAAGTCAAATTTTTAATTTTGGAGGACCAACTAGTTAGAAGGTCAAGAAGGTTGAGAAACCTTCCTCCTCTCACTGCATTGGAGCCTCCACCTTTACCCCAAAGGCGGAGATTAGGAACAGATGGTTCTTTTGAACCAGTAGGAGTAAGTGAGGTTCTTGGTGAACCTGAATTGATAGCTAACCGTTTTGATTTAGACACAGTCGAGATAGAAGAATTGCAGACTAAAGAGTTTGCAACAAATTTTAACTCTCCCTTGACTGATCTTAACGATCCTGTGATCGTCCAAGTTAGACCTTTTAGTTCACCAGTAGTAGGTGTCCCTTTGAGTAGAGTCATGTATTCTACGAAAGAGAGTTCTTTTGTGTTTACCTTAACCCTTCCGATTGAAGGGGTATTTCCTCCCCCGGTTAGTGCCCCTAGATCTAGTTTTCCTTCTACCCCTTTAACTCCAGCGAGCCAAGTGGTTCAACCACCGGTTCACTCCAACATAGGAGGTATTTCTGGTAACATGGTTGCTGGGATCCCCAGTATACCTACCATTCCCTCTTCCTTCCCTTACACTACTCAGAGTGGTCCGGTAGGATCCTCGGATTATGTCCAAGGATTTCCTTGGAATGGGGGGCATATCCCCCCATCCAGTCCATACGTAGGTCCAACTCCTTCATATGTAGGAGTGCAGTTTGGAGGCAATACCTCTTATGGGAAAAGCTTCCATACCCCTATTTCGGTCCCATACTCGAGCTCTCCCTTCTCTTTGTTTAGCGGAGGGATACCTGCTCCAGTCTTTCAGACCCCAGCTTCTATGGGGATGGCCTGAACCACTTACACTGCACCTCCCACCAAAAATCCGGTGGCCTATGGATGGAATCCATTTCAAAGAAACCTTCCCACTTCACAATCGGTGTCTGGGGGCAACCCCACCTTTACCTATGGGAATTTGGGGGCTGGACCCTCTAATCCCCAAGCTGGCACATCTAGTGCACCGGTTAGGCCCAAAATTCCTTTTCTGGTAACTTTGAACTTGCCAGACTTATCGAAATTGATGGATGACCCGGTGAGGCATGACCCCTTGTGGCCACCTGTTCCCACCAAACTGCCCTCGGACATCCCTAAGTTCGAAGGTAAGGCTGGTGAAGATCCTGGGCTCATGCCACCACCTTCCATTTATGGTGTTCTTCCAACTCATTGAATGAAGATTTGGTGAGATTGAGATTGTTCCAGAGGACCTTGAATGGCACTACGGAAAAATGGTACATTGAGCTGCCTTCTGCTGCTTTTAGTAGTTTCTGGGACCTAGCTAGTGCTTTCCTTAGTCACCTTCAGCTTCCAGTTCGTTACGATTTCAGAACGGATTTGTTGTCCACTTTCAGACAAAACAAGGAAACCCGCATCTTGGATCATATCCAAGAGTGGAGGAGGCAAAAAAGTCTTATCAAAGCTACCATCCCTCCTGAGTTTCTATTAGAGTGGTTCCTTAAGTCATTGTTGCCATACATTTCTAAGGATGTTTCCACATCAGGAGTGACTAGTGAAGAAGAAGCCATACTCAGGGCCCAGCAGTTGGACTTGATTTATTCACAGTCTGGGATTCTATATGAAATTATCCCTGAGGCACAAAGGCCTTCACATGAGGCCAATAAACCCAATCCTGGACCCCATGCCGATGGTGTGGTTGGGTCCGTAAACTCTCCCACTATAGAGTCTTTGACAAAACAACTTCACCAATTGTCTGTCAAACAGTCTACGGTGGAGGCAGCAAAGGTTTCCCCCTCCTCCCAAAGTGCAAATGTTTTTGCACAAACCTCTTCGAAGGGAAATCAACAGCCCGGCAGGAAGAAGAAGAAAGGTAAAAAGGGAGAGGGAAACCAAAATCAAAACAAGCCAAAGCCCGCGAACAATGCTGATGGGGGCAAAAAGGAAAAGAAGAAAGTCAAGTTCCTTTGTAAGTTGTGCCAAGGGGACTATCTTACTCATCTTTGTCCCCTCATGGAACAAGCTCAGAAGCTGTTACAAGCTCAACTGCCGGCTGTCTTGAAGGATCCATTTCCCCAAGGACAGAATTCTGCTTCAGCTTCTACCGTAGCAGGGGGCACTCAAGCTGCCCTTGACCCCAATTATATCAACATGGTTAGATCCTCAACTTTGTTACAAACCAGGAACAAAAACTATGAGAAATATACCGATGAGAAGGGTAAAGCTGTAGGTGAACCTTCCAACCCTCTCACTATAGAGAAATCTGCAGAAATAATGCCAAAGATACCCAAAGGTGTCTTTAAGAAGACTTTGGATAACCCAAATTCCCGAGCCGCTTCTAACTACTCTGTGGTTGAATATTTGGCTCAGACTCCTTATGCAATGTCATCTTTGGAGGTGCTACAGAGTTGTCCCGCCCAGCGGAATGCCCTCTTAGCAGCTTTAGGTAGCATGGACTCTTCGAGTCTCTTAGCGAAATTTAATCTCTCTGATGTTAAAATTCACCTCCCTTACCATGTAGCTCTATCGATAGATGTTGTCCATGGTGGTAAGACGATTGGACGAGTAGTTGTTGATGAGGGAGCCTCTACTTGTGTTATGTCCCTGGCATGTTGGAAAGCTCTTGGATCCCTAGAGCTGGTCCCATCAACCGATTTACTTACTGCTTTTGATGGAAGGTATTTCCGTCCACATGGTATCCTACCAGCTTTCGAGATTAAGTTGGATGGCAAAGCAGTGTTTGTTGAAGTTGAAGTGATTGATGCTCCATTGGACTACAATTTGCTTCTGGGTAGGAATTGGACTTATGCAATGTCTGCTGTTGCATCTGCTGTCTTTCGTGTCGTGGTTTTTCCACATGAGGGCAAGCTGGTCACTGTTGACCAACTTGATTTTACTCTAAAAGGCCGCTTAGAGTATAAAGATTCCACTATGCCATTGGTTGATCAGGCCAAAACTACTGCACAGAGCTTGGGGGCTGGAATGTACGCATCATTGATGGGCACATTCGATATTTCAGCTCCAGTCCTTTATATCGGTTCTACTACTGTAGGGAAGTCCATTGATTCGGTGGTCGATAGGACTGATCCTTGGGTGCTCCCAACCCCTCAGGAAACGAAAGTGCCCTTATTTACAGTGGAAGTGGCATATCAAGCTATTACCCAAACCACTGTAGATCCCATTCCAGATCCTCTTACAGTCTCAGATGATCTGGAAGAAGTTTATATGCCTGCATGGGCGGAAAACTCTTTACATTCTATAGATTGCTTAGACACTGTTTTACCTTCCAATGAAGCTATTCTGGAAGCTATGTGTTCACATGATAAGATATGTGAGGATCTTCATCACCGATCTTATTTCCTTCCAGAGCTAAGCAAGATATAAAACCAAGAGTTTCATGTGAGACTGTCGGATGATGTTGATACACCTGTCAACCCTTTACCTAGGGAATGAGTGTTTGCCGAGGGGAATATGGCAAACATTTCCGCCACTATACTGATCAACATCTTTGTAAAACCAAATATCGTGGAAAATATCTATATAGGTGCAAACTTCTCTCTGGAGGATATTTCCATTTATACTGCCCTTTTCAAGGAATTCCGTGATATCTTTGTCTGGTCATATGAGGAGATGCCAGGCATTGATCCATCTATTGTTCAACATGAGATCCCAACCTATCCTGATGCTAGACCAGTTCGGCAAAAATTACACCTCGTGAACCCGCGTAAAGCGGCGGCTATGAAGGAAGAGGTTGAAAAGCTGTTGAAAGCAGGCTTTATATATCCCATAGCTTTGACTGAATGGGTGTCCAACCCAATTCCTGTTGATAAAAAGCAAGGGACTATTCATGTTTGTACAGACTTTTGAGACCTTAACAAAGCCTATCCTAAGGACAACTACCCTACACAGTTTATTGATCAAATCATAGATGCATGTGCGGGTAGTGCGGTATTATCGTTTATGGATGGTTTCTCCGGCTACAATCAAATCCAAATCAAACTGGAAGACCAGCATAAAACTGCTTTTATTTTCCCTTGGGGTACATTCGCGTATAGAAAAATGCCCTTTGGATTGAAAAATGCAGGGGAAACCTTTCAACGAGCCATTAACTTTGCTTTTCCTGACATAAAAGCCATTGTTGAGCCTTACCTTGATGATCTGCCTACTCATTCTTGCAAGAGAATCCAGCATCCAGATCATTTACGGTTGATTTTTGAGAGATGCAGATACTATAAAATTCACTTGAATCCCCACAAGTGTGTTTTCTACATCGAATCAGGTAGATTGCTTGGATTCATTGTCTCTAGTAGAGGCATTCAGGTGGATCCTTTAAAAGTTGAGGCCATTTTAAATATGCCTCCTCCTCGTTCACTTAGGCAACTTCAGAGTCTACAAGGTAAGTCTAACTTCCTTCAACGTTTTATCGTTAATTATGCCAAGATCACAAAAGGTTTCATGCGCCTGCTTAAACAGGACATCCCATTTGTATGGGATGAAACTGCACAACTCGCGTTCAAGGCATTGAAAAAATCCTTGTTGTCAGCTCCTTTATTACGCCCGCCAGATTACTCTAGGGATTTTATATTATATCTGGCCGCGTCGGAGTCTACCATTGGGGTAGTGCTAGTTCAGGAGGATGGCAAGCTCATTGAGCATGTTGTCTATTATCTTATCTGTGCTCTGGTTGGACCTGAGCTTAAGTACTCCCACGTCGAGAAGTTAGCCTTAGCAGCTGTGTATGTTGTACAGAGGTTACGGCACTACATCTTACTGAGGACCACTACTGTAGTGGCAGATGTAAACCCTTTCCAATATGTTTTATCCCGACGGATTGTTGGGGGAAAATTCAATAAGTGGATAGTCATTCTCCAAGAGTTTGACTTGGTTTTCCAATCCACTAAATCCACAAAGTCCTTAGTTTTTGCCGAGCTTATAGCGGAATTCCCTATGGAAGAAGATGTAGTGGTAGAGGATGACTCATTCCCAGATGAGCACATATTCCTTATATCCACCTCTGACCCTTGGTATGGAGATATTCTTATATATCTACAGACTTTAAAGTATCCTACCGCTTACTCTAGGGAAGACCGACGCAAGTTACGTCTTCATGCTAAAAACTACCTCATTATAGGAGATACATTGTATCAACGAGGGGTAGATTCCGTCTTGCATCGCTGCCTTACTCATGAGGAAGCGAATATTGTCCTAAATGATTCCCATAGCGGAGCATGTGGGGGTCATTTATCTGGGTTAGCAATGGCCCAGAAGATATTACGTGCCAGGTATTTCTGGCCCACCATCTTTAAAGATTGTGTGGAAGCTGTGAAACGTTGTCATCCATGTCAGCTATACACCAGAAAAATGCAGTCACATCCTGCTCCCTTGTTTCCCGTCGTCTCGGTAGGCCCCTTCATGAAATGGGGGATCAATTATATGACATGCAACCCAGCCTCGGCCGGGGGACATAAATACATCATTGTCGCTGTCGACTATTTCACAAAATGGGCAGAGGCAATGCCTACTTTCAAAGACAATGGGGAAACGACAGCTTTCTTCGTGTTTAATTAGATTATTGCTAGGTTTGGTATTCCCAAAGTGATTGTCACTGACCATGGCAGTCATTTCCAAAATCACATGATGACAGAGCTAACCACCATGCTCAAATTCCGACAAGAACATTCTTCTCCTTATTATCCGCAAGCAAATGGTCAAGTTGAGGCTGTAAACAAAACTTTAAAAACTATACTTAAAAATACTATTGATGCAGCCCGTTCAAATTGGCACATCATGTTATATCCTGCTCTTTGGGATTATCGAGCTAATGTCAAAACTGCTACGGGTTTTCCCCCCTTCCAACTCGTTCACGGGGTGGAAGCTATTACGCCGATTGAGTGCGAAATCCCATCCTTGCAGATAGCTATTCATGTGCTACCTGACACAACTGAGCTTGAGGAATGGTTGCTCCATTTAGAACACCTTGATGAACAACGTAGAGATGCATTGACTGCAAATCAGGCTCATAAGAATAGGGTTAAATCTCAATATGATAAAACAGTCAAACCTCAGATTTTCTCTGAGGGGGAACTTGTCTTGCTCTGGGACCAAGATAAAGAACCCATGGGGGCAGGAAAATTCAAGGCTATGTGGTTGGGACCCTATGTTGTGTCTAAATTTTTGAGTAAAGGCGCATATGAATTAGTGGATTATGATGGGAATAAGCTGCCTGAGCCTAGAAATGGGCTCTACCTGAAGAAGTACTATGCCTAGGCTTAGCACCTTTTCTTGTATATTAATGTATGTATTTTTATGTACATTAGGTTGTCAGTTTCATTTTTTATACTATCTGCTGGTTGTTGCAGATGTCTTCCGAGATGTATGTAAGTTTTGCTGATGGTTCCAGCCGTCACACTTGTAACCTGGCTTCGGCAGCATGGGTTATCTACTCCCCTTCAGTACAGCTTGTTGCCGCGGGTGCCGCTTGTCTAGGTCCTGCTTCCAATAATGTTGCTGAATATAGGGCTATAATTGAGCTCCTATGGGATGCTTTGTCACGAGGCATCACCCAGCTTGAAGTCCGTTTGGATTCTCAGTTGGTTGTTTCCCAGCTCAATAGAGCTTATCAGGTGCGTAATCCTACATTGTTACGTCAGTTCATGCAAATTCGTTTACTGGAAAGAAATTTTGAAGTTATTACTTTTAATCACATTCCACGAAACCAAAATTCATTAACTGATGCATATGCTAATTATATTTTGGACTGGCATCTCACACACATTCCATAAAATACACAACAAATACATAAGAAACATTTGTAAATAAGCTAACAACCAAACACAAATATATATATATATATATATATATATATATATATATGTAAATATCTGTCATAGATAGGTCAAGTCTGATCCGTAGATCCCATCATGTACAAAATATAAAAAAAGTGGATCATCATCCATCAAAATGCCCTAAAACTAAGCCTACCCACCATGGCCACTGGGACCTCCTTGGTCCCCGTGATCTCTGTGCCCCCTGGCTTCCTCAGCCTCCTCGGCTTTGGCAGCCTCCACCGCATCCCTGTATACACATACTGCTCTAGCTACTCGTCTGAAAAGACGTAGCCAGGCCGATGGAACCCCAAATACTGACTCCTGCATAGCTACAGGGAGATTCTCTATCCATATCGTAGGTACTCGCTCGGTCAGCCTGCCTAGATTCACCTCGAGTACTCTGATCAATCCTGGGTCTCCCCCTGCAACAGGACGTACGAAGGTACGTGGGTGCCCTTCAGGGAGGACTGGTCCAATATCTGCATTTTGACACATAAATAGGGTTTAGACTTGTGCATATGTATATATCCTATCATTTGAAAATCCATAAAAATTTGATAATGATAAAAAATAAAAAATGGCTTACCCATCTCTCCCCATGCTCCTCCTGGAGGGAGGACTAGGTCGAGATCTCCTCGGAAATCTAACCCGACGTATGGAAACTTCTCCAACACCGGCACCTGCCATTCCCACCATGTATAGAAATCATCATCATACATGCTATGTACTACATATCCTCCTCCTTGACGGAGGAAGATATCTCCCCACCGGCTGCCGTGGATGACGGACCTGTAATGGTATAGCAGGGCTCATAGGAGGCACCCTCTCAAAGAAGAACGCTACCAATATACTAGCATAGCCAAAGTTCTTCCGTCTTCCCCTCCTATAGTCAGAAAATTTCCTCCTCATGATGGGGGCAATTCCCATACACCAATCAAAGAGAGTACCTCTAAATCTGTCCACCGCCACTCTCATCTGAGTCCTGGTGGCCATGTGTAACCCTGCTGACCCCAAAAGTCTCACTATAGTACTGGCCAATACCTGTAGTGTAAGATCCTGAATATCTGCAATGAGAATGCTGCTGCCTTTCTTTTGAGTACCAAGCCTGCAGAATACATCGACATAATTCTGGACACTCAAGGGGTCTCCGCCCCTGCCAGTGCCTTCCAGGTTCACCGGTGCTCCCTGATGTGACAACCCGGTTATGAAGTAAATGTCTTGTGTGGTAATCTCCAAAGTCTCACCTTGGATATTGAACATCCCCAGGTCATGGTCCCAGTAATGGACTAAGAACTCTAATATGCGAACATTGTCCCGCATGGGCGATGTGCAAAAGAACTTGAGAAGCCCACTAGTCCTCAATGCTTGGATAGTAGGCGGGATTTGGAGAGCCGCTTGATCCATAGCTTCATGTTCCCTCTCTCTCCACTCTAGCACCATGTTTTCCCTGACAAAAACATACAATTTGATTCAGTATTCCATAATAAAATTTTAAAAATTTTGATTATTTTTAAAACATTTAACCTATCACGCAGCATTCGCGACTGTCGATTGGGACAAGTCGCGAGTAATTCGCGACTTTCCCATTGAGCAACTCGCGAATGGAACTCGTATTCGCGACTATTAAGCTTAGCAACCTGCGAATACATTTTGCCACATTTTAGGTTGATGTAAAATACTGAATTAACTCCTAAACTCAAAATTTATTTGGATCAAATTGAAGAGCTAAGGGTGTAGATTTACCTGAAGCTGACGATTTCTGAATCCAACGGTCCAATTGTCCACAGCGATCAATCAAAGATAGAGGGTAAACTTTCCTTTTTGGTTCAAAAAGTGCAAATGGTATGAAATGTTTTGATTTTCAAACTATTAATAGAAATAAAATTTCATAAAGTGGGTCTTTTTATATAGTTTGAAATGACAATTGATTAATATCACCTTCTTTGTGCCTTGGAACAGGTTTACCAACATTTTTACAAAGTGTTGATGCTTCTATAGGGTGGTTTTTTCTCTTTCCAACACATGTTGGCATCTTATCACTCCACATTAACCTTAGTTATCAACATCTTTGCCACAGACTATGGTATTCTAAGCCATTAGTCCCTTGTCTCTACCATGGTTATTCCGTGGCTAGGATCCCTTTTCATGAGTATCATTCTTATATGCCATTGTCATCCTTTGGTACTCATTCCGTCACTGTTTAAGGCCCAGGGGTTTCCTCATAGCTATTTTTCACGCCAAATAGAGCTTGTTTTTTAACCTCTTTTTACAAGCTATCCCTTTATAGGACTCCCCAACCTTATGGAGTTTCTTTAGGCCCAGGTCTGACTCCTTCAAAATAGACTTGACTACCGAGTTATCTCGTTCGTTCAAGCTCGTTAAGAATATGTGAATGGGCATCCACATTGGTGGTAGGTTATCTCTTTCTCGGACCATGCGGAATAATACGAGAAAGGATCACTCTCTTTTCTTCGGAATTGAGAAGAGTATTCTCAGGTATAGGTTTATCACTTTTTCTGGACTTGAGGGACTAAATTTACGGAAAAGGAACACCCAGTTTGAGCTTAGTTTTCTCTTTTTCGTGCTCTGAACCCAAACATGAAAAAGATTCCAAGTGTACTTTGTGTCTTTTTCATGCTCGTTAAACACTAAAGAACAAAGCAACTAGTTTATTGTTGTAAGTTCCATTTCTCGTAACCAAATGGATCTTTCCGAGTGATCTTGCTTTCCTTCACACTCGTAAAACTCAAGCTATTTTATGTTGTTTTGGAAGGAGCGTTGGGTAGGTGGTAATTTAACCTTTTTCAGACCTTCCCGACTAAGTACGAAAACGGTTCACCTTTTCTTCTTCGGAAGTTAAGAGAGTTCTTTTGTGGTTTGTTTTATACTTTTTCGGCCTTAGGAGACTAAATTGGACGAAAAAGGAGCCCCCTGGAGTCTTCTTTGGCATTTTCAGACTCTCTAAATGTGAAAATACCGCATGAGCATGTACTAGTTCGGGCTCATTAAATCCACGGATTTGTGTATCAAGCATTATTTTCCCATCTCTTCAAGCTTGTTAAAAAATGAAGAGGGAACCGAGTTTACTTTCCTGGACTCGTTAAAACTTAACAGGGAAGGTAAGGAAGAAGTTTTCTCTTGTTTTCAGTAATGGCAGCATGTCATCCTTGAACATAGCACTCTTTGCTTTCCGATATCCATGTTTCAGTATACACTTGTGTTCAGCTATCACTTTGAGTTTTTCCTCCTCCTCTTGTCCATTATATACCTGGGGAATCTGTTCATGTCTCCTACATGACAAATAAGTCTAGTTGTTCTATCTATCCATTGTATGCTGCCTTGGGTCATCTTTGTATCGTGCTCACTGTTCAAGGATTATACCTAATGTCTAATCTATCACCTGATCCTATTACTGTTATATCTGTTATCCATTTACTTGTGTCTCCCTTCTTTTTCCCAGTTCCTAGTCACTCTTGTGATCCGTTGGAGGATCCATTGCCTTCCTTATCACAGTATGGTTTCATTTCAACACCTCCTGATGACGAAGACCTAGAGTTTTGACGATAGTACCTCTGGATTCACTTTCAACATTGGTGAAATCCTTTGCTTCAGTTGTCAATTATCACTTATTGGTTGACAAACTGTTGAATCCTCTCCATGTTCGACTTCAGCTTACCCTTATTCACATGGCTTGGATTGTACTGGTTCTTTGGGATCATTTATGAAGACCTTAGTCCCTCCTTTCGGGATAAGTTGCGCAAGACCATGTTCTCTTCTGATATCCAGCTCCCAGATCTTTGAAGACTCATCATTATTGTATTGTGGCTTTGATCCACCTTTGTAATATACGTGGTTTCTACCCGTATCATATGATGTAATCAAATATTGTAAAGGAGCTAGTGTTCCAGTAAATTGAACATAGTATCCTCAGATGTAACTTTGTATATCACATTATTATGTATTTGTTTCAGGTACTCTCTCTGCTCCATTGGATTTCTGAGTTTCTCCAGAGTTGAATTTTATAATGTATTTCAGCCATCGTTCCCCTCTGACCTCACACATTAGGGGGCATCTGTTATATACCTGAGTGGCACCTCTCCGTCCGAGTGCTGATATCCCTCATGTCGGCACACAAAAGGACACTTATGGATAGAGGTTTTCCCTTTACACTATAGATTGGCTTGTCATGAAATACATTCTACCTTCATCCAGCTAGTTACTTTTCCTTCTAGCCATGTTGGGATGCATTCGCGACTCTCATTATTGACAACTCACGAGTCATTCACGAGTCTCCTTCATAGCAAGTCGCGAATCCTTGTATTCGCAGGTTGTACTTATACAGAGTCACGAGTCATTCGTGGGTTTCTCTACTACATACCCGCGAATGTACTTCTTAACATGAAAACATAAAATCACGCGCTAATGGGAGTTTAGTTAAGTCATTTTACTTAATCTCCCTAACTGCTACAACTTCCCCAACCTTCGAGAACTGCCTTATTTCACCCATATAAATACAGGCCTTGGGGAGGGTTGTAGGGACTTACACTTTTGGAGCAAAGTTATGCTGGTGGATTGTTTACAGAAGTCTTTGGAGCAGTGAAACTCAGAATCCTTTGGTGACAGAGGAGTCCTTGTCTCAGACATTTGGTTGTACTCTGAACTTTCTCATTATTGATAATAAAGAGATTACTTCTTCCACACATGTCTTATATATCTTGGTTTGATAATTGTTTATTCTTCAGTATTTCATATTTGGATTATCTAACCTGCTAACATATATATATAAATCATTCTATATTTGGAAGATTGTCCCTGAACAGGTGAAAGAGGAGTGAACCTTGAAGACTTTGGAAGTGGAGCAGATCGGAAGAGGACTAGCAAGGATAGAACGTCGTTTAACAAGTAAGTTCTTCTAACCCTCCTATTTCCTATTCTGCACTTTAGAAGTCAATTGTCTGCAAGTGTTTGAGTATGTTGGTAACCCCCGACCTATGATTATTAGGTGCATAATCCCTTACAACACCAAGACTCAATTGGTTATAATTCAAATGCTGAATTATATGACTGGTAGATGGAAAATTATGAAACACAAGCAAGAGGGTGCTGAACTATACAAAAAGTACAGAAAAAAACCGCCTGACAGTGCTTCATTGTATCAATTACCCCCAAACTCTTTGAAAAGAAAGTCAGGGAACGACCTACCTTACGTCCAACCAACTTACACACTACTCAACTGCCCAGGTATAAGGAGAGGGAATCCCCAGTCATGCACATTGAACAAGTATCTAAAAATATTGGAGAACATGGTAGACTTCAAAGCTTAGTGGAAACATTTACAGGTCAAGCAACTAGGTGGTGGGACACCCATCAGACAAAATTGCAGAGCTAGACAACTACTTCAACTTTCTTTGTCGAACGGTTTGGGGGGAAAAAAGTTAACCCAGGAAGCTCAAATACCTCTCTTTATCCAAGGTCAAGACCCAGAATAACACATTAAGACTTGTGAAAAGGAGTGGAGAAGACTTGGATATAAAGATGAGAGAGCCTGGCCACATTTGTTCCCTTCAACACTAGCCGACTTACCCAATAAATGGTATAAGATGGAGGAAGCTTGAGGAGAAACCTTCTTTTGGCATGAACTTAAACAAAATTTTATTAAAGACTTCCAATTCATACCTCAAAACAACCAATTGGCTGGGACAGCACACCAAATCAAATAATTTCTCCAATCGACAGAAAAACAACCCTTCCAAGACCATCGACAAGTCAAGGACTGTAACAAGATACAAACTGAATCAAAATCACAGTTGACACGTTTACACTTAGAAAATGAACACACAAAAGGTGAAATCTTCAGATGGAAGACCGACCACATTGAAACAACCAAACTGATCTACTCAATCTTGAAAGTCGAGACTACCGACAAACCAGATCTTGACAGAATGACTGCAGCCGACTTCCCTGCCACATTCTCACAGTTCACAGAAGGAAGTCGGCCAATCAATGAAGCTAAAGCACCAGAGTGGCTAGATGCCAAAGTGAAAACTAAGGAGGTCGACATTTCAAATGACGACCGACCAAAAATAGCCAAGATTGGTGACTACTGGAATGAACAGCAGACCACTGAAATAGTGAATTTACTTAGAGAGTTCTAGGATGTCTTTGCAAGGGACTATAAAGACTTAAAAGGCTTAGTACAAGAGATGGGAGAAATGAAAATAGATATTAAACCTGATGTCCGACTTGTCAATAAAAGACCTTATAAACTCGCTCATAAGTACAAAGACATAGTTAAAAAGAAAATAGACAAAATGCTAGCAGCAGGGATCATTTACCCCATCGATCAGTCCGAATGGGCAAGTCCCATGGTCGTCCAGCCAAAGAAACATGACCCGACAAGGTTGAGATATTGTGTAGACTTTAGGGAGCTTAACAAAGTCACATTGACAGATCCATTCCCAACCCCCTATGCTGATGAAATATTAAATGAAGTGGCAGGACATGAATGCTATTCCTTCACAGATGGATTCTCAGGGTATAACCAAGTACCAATAGCAAAGTAAGACTAGAGAAAGACAACATTTGTCTATGAATTTGGCTCTTTTGCTTACAGATCTATGCCTTTTGGGCTAAAGAATGCACCTGCCGTGTTTTCCCGAATTGTTGTCAAGACCTTCCAAGAATATATCTATAAGACCATGGAAGTATACTTCGATGATTGGACCATATACTCCACCTTAAAAGATCACTGCACATGGATCCAACTTATGCTGGAGAGATGTCAATAGATCCAACTCTCCCTGAACATTAAGAAGTGTATCTTTATGACCCCTATAGGAATACTCTTAGGGCATATTGTCTGTAAATATGGTATCAAAGTCGATTTTTCCAAGATTAAAATCATCCTTGACCTGAAACCCCCAATAAATCCTAAACAAGTTCGGGTGTTACTTGGACATACAGGATATTATAGGAAGTTCATAAGACACTATTCAGACATGACCTACCCTCTAGAAGAATTACTAAAGGAAGACCAAGAATTTAAGTGTACAGAAGAATGCCAGATCTCCTTCGACAAACTGAAAAGAAAACTGGTCGAAGCCCCCATACTCAAATTTCCAAACTGGTCGACCAAATTTCATGTGCATATTGATTCCTCAGGCATAGTAATCGGTGCAATCCTGACTCAACCAAGGGATGACGGGATGGATTACCCTATAGTGTACAGCAGTCGAAAATTAAATAAGGCTGAAAGGAACTATTCGACCACTGAAAGAGAAGCCCTAGGTATGGTCTTTGCTCTCCAAAAGTACTGACATTACCTATTGGCCAACCCTTTCACATTTTATACCGACCATCAAGCTTTGAAGTACCTTGTTAATAAACCCCTTCATCATGGAATAATTTGTCGATGGCTACTTCTTTTTCAAGAATTTGAGTTTGAAGTAGTGGTCCGACGAGGAAAGTTAAATGTCGAGCCCGACCACCTATCCCGTATCGACACAGGGGAGGAACCGACCGGAGTCGATGACGACTTGCCAGATGCACATCTATTCCGCATAGAAGTAGTACCCGAAGTTCTAGAAGAAATAGCTTAGTTCTTAGAGACAGGTCAGGCACCAGAAGGTCTGAACACCAAGAAAAAACAAATCTTGGCTATGAAAGTTGCACCCTATAGCCTCATCAATGGATTTCTGTATAAAATGGGGTTAGACGACATTCTCAGAAGGTGTGTACTCGACCATGAGAGAGATCCAATCATGCATGAAGCACACTATGGACCTGCAGGAGGACATTTCCAAGTAGACACCACTGCAAAGAAAATTCAACAGTCAGGATTATGGTGGCCGACAATCCACAAAGATTGCAAAAACTTTGTTAGTCGATGTGACAGATGTCAACGAATTAGTCAACCTATGCCGAGCACAGAAATTCCCTTGATATCTGTAAACCCTAGCCTCACATTCAAAATTTGGGCTATAGACTTCATAGGACCTTTCCCTATCCCTGCCAAACGATCAGGTGCAAGATATATTATCACGGCAGTGGAATATGTCACTAAATGGGCAGAAGCTGAACCCGTCGACACATGTCCAAGTGAGGTAGCTGCTAAGTTTATCTACGAAAACATTATCACTAGATTTCGATGCCCACTCACATTGATTAGCGACTAAGGATCACATTTTATCAACAAAACCATCAAAAACTTGACCGACCAATTTCACATCGACCACCGACGAAGCACCGCATATCACCCTCAGTCGAACGGCGCGATTGAAGCTTTCAACAAAACATTGACAAAAGGGTTAACCAAAATATGCAGTACCAACAAAGACAACTGGGATGAGAAAATCCCTGCGGTTCTCTGGGCATATAGGACAGCATATAAACGGTCGACCGACCAAACCCCCTTCCGACTAGTCTACGGGTAAGAAGCAGTCGTCCCCCTACATTTTCAACAGCAGACACCTATTATTGCACAAATATTACATGTCGATGTCGAACAGGAAAGAAAGGACTGACTATTTCAACTCAATAAGCTCGAAGAACATAGACTCATGGCTATCTAGCACCAGGAAATTCACAAACAACAACAAAAATCATGGCACGACTGTAACATCAAAAACAAAAACCTGTCGATCGGTAACCTTGCTTTACTTTATAACAGTCGAGTCAAAGGAAAACCCAAGAAACTACATAAAGAATGGATGGGACCTTACATTGTCGACGAAATACACCCCAATGGCTCGGTCCAACTAAAGACATTACAGGGCCTAGTATTTCGGAAGCTCATTAATGGAGCCTGACTTAAACATTACCAATATTTAAAAAAAAAAAAAAATGGCCTTAACCGTCAATCAAAAACCCATAAAAAAAAACCTAAAAATGTCCAAAACAAAACAATACAATCACACACAACAACCATGACAACAACTCACTACTTTGATAACCGACATCATCATCTTCGACCATCCTCATCGACCAATCCGACCGACCATTTTCACCTTCGACATCGACCGACGACCTCAAGAGTCCCATCACGCATTGATGGCCTCGAGCGCCGTACGCATTTCGCCTTTAATTCCCATTCAAGTATTACAGCTGGACTGTCCAGTCCACAATTAATACGTCCATCCCTGTACGCAAAAACACCCATGCCTATAAATACCAGACAATGGAAGACCCATCCACCACACCCTTTACCCACAGAGCCTCCGCAATCCCAGTCGACTAAACCCCAAGAAACCTGTAACACCTTCGACCAACCCGACACAATGGCACCCAAACTGACCCGAGCAGTGGGTAAGGCGAGAGATCTGCAGGCAGAGGACACACCTTTGGTCCACCGCTTAAAGAACATCAAAAATTCCAAATTCCAAGACGGCTAATGGCAGAAACTCTAGACAGAAATCCAAGAATGGGCCTATGTCGACAAAAGGATGACCCAGGCCACTGAGAAGATCCGAAAGAGCACCATCTTCAACTACCCTAACTCACCACTAATGGCAAGCTTTGGTGGGACAAAAGAAGCAGCGGTCAAATTCATTATCAGCCGGTACCACAATGGCTGATTCTACTTCGACAGGCCGATTGACATTACCGAGGATGTTATCTCCCGACTTACTGGTCTGTCCAACCAAGGCAACCCTGTACCAATTAGGATTAAAGAAGGGTTATTCGAAGAGCTTACGGGCTCGCCATCGGGAAATAATTCCAAGGGGCCGATGATTGGCCATATCGCGACACGGACGCCACAAATTGTGGCTAAAATCATTGCCATCACCCTTACACTAGCCGGTCGAGGCAGCGACCTTAAACTGGAGATGCTGGAGGATGTCGACACAATCACGACCGATGGTCAGATCTACCGATGGGGAGATTATGTTGCCGACATGGTCAAAACCATTTGTGAAAGATGCCAAGAGACGAGAGGTATGATCGAGTTCCCCTCTCTCATTCTCTGGATTGTCATGTACCATATCTATCTAGAAGCAAGTCTAGTATTCCAGGAGTCAATCAGGTTTGAGATGAACCGATTTAAACCCTTCTCGCAAAAAGGAACCCTGCATGAGCTGGCACAGGGGAAAGTCTTCTTGGAAAACTGGTTCCAGCAGTTGAAGGTTTGCACGACGAGGTGGAAGGTTCCCCAGAACATCCGACGAAACCTCCCTGCGAACTCCCATATATAGTTAGAACTTGACCACACGTCGGTCTGGTACATGCAAGGTTAGGACCCCAAAGCCCAAGACCTCCACTACTATCCGACGGTCGATCAGATTTTCCGTGAGTTGACCCGACAGGCTCAGAGAAAAATACAAATACCTGAGGCTGCCAAATAGGTTGACTTCTCCATCATAGATCCACTTACCAACCAGGAAAAGGAGGAAGACTACAAGCTTAATCTTTACATCAGCACATTTGTGTCGGAGGACACCCCGATTGAGCCCACTAGTTGGGTACACATCACTGTGAAACCTCCGACTACAAAGGTAGTCGACCCACAGCCGACAGAACAACAACAACAAACAATACAAATACAGCAACAAACAACCCCTTCGGCTCCAGCAATTGTCGACCCAATTCAAATACTGACAGGTGAAGTCGAGGACGCCGACCCAGAATATGCTTTGTCCAAAAGCATCATTAAGAAGCTGGCCAAGGAGATAGCTATTGCCAGAAGGAGAATCAAGGCCAAAAAACTACAACAAGGAAAGGGTAAGCGCAAACTTCTTCTTGCTGACTCGTCCGACGATGAGGAGGAGTTAGTAGCCACGGTCGTCGACATTGTCGAGGATGTCATTGCAAATAAAGTATCAGTTGAAAATCAGTTTCAACGGTACCTGGATGCAGGAGCTCTGGAGGGTCGGCCGAAGAAATCCAAAACGACACCGACGCCTAAAAATGTTGTCGACCTTGTGTCGACCCCTCCACCTCCATCCCCGACACTTGTAGTCGAGGAACAAGCATCAGTACAACAGTCGGCCAGTCCCCCCGACGTATATGGAAGAGCAATCCCGGAGACAGTCAAAACTAAGGTCGACCAGGACGCTGAGCTTAAATCTTTCTTCGCAACGCTGCCTGCACTATTTCAGTCGGCCCACAAAATACAAACAACAGCTCCTCTCTATGCAAGAAAAAATCCCTATGCAACCGTTACGACAACATTCACCCGAGACCAACAAGGCGACGTAATTGGAGCATCAAAGTTTGTTACAGAGCCAATCATCACCAATGCCTAGGACGACCTACCCACCACACCTTCGGAAGCAGGTATCTCTTCCGACGGAATCCCACCACACACTTCAGCCAACCCCTCCACCCCAATTATCTCTCCGACCCCATCGCCTCCACCACCACTATCACCACCCTCCCCATCACCACCAGATTCACAACCAGACCTATCACAACCACATACATATTCTCAGCCGGATGTAGTCATACCAACCCCCCAACCAGAGAATCCATCGACTTCCGTTCCCCCGACCACAGACCCAACCTCAACTACCGAAGGCACCCAAGAGCCGGAGGCTGACAAACACAAGAAAAAGAAAGCACACCATCCCAAAACTTCCAACCTCCAGATAAGCTTAAGGGATGCAAGTTCCTTGACCGACCCAGAGGTCGGCCAGCTTCTCAAAACCGTGGCCAAAGAAGCAAAGCTAAGGACGGTTTGAAAAAATAAAGAGCTTACAGCCAAAAATGCAGAAGAAGTCAAGTTTCTCGGCAAATGCAGAGCTCTAGCACAGACTGTGATACCATGCCCTGTCGAAGTCAACACAGATCGACCACTTGAAATAGCATACTAGCTCTTCGAGACTATGGTATCGACCGTCCAGGCCCGGTTGCAAAAGACTAAGGAAGAACAAAAGGAGGAAACTGCTCGACTGCTCCTAGCATAGCACACTGCTTTCTCAAAGGCCTACAAGGTGCTCCAGGACAACATGGAGGAATATGTCGTCATAGAAGAAGTATTACGCGATTGGCCTACTCATTATGGGCAGGTCTATCAGCAAACAAGGCAGACAAGACAAGGCATTTAGGCTTTGGAAGGCAGGAAAACGACAGAGGTAGCACTCAGACAGACTATAGAGGAACAGATCGTGCTGGAGACCAACAAACTACAGCAGCTGGAGCGTGCTGCTCATCAGTGGGTGCAACAGGCTCTGCCAAACTTAGAAAAGGTCGATGTCATCTACCCCCAGATGAAACGACTCATCGACGCAGCAACAGAGCAGAACCAAGCTTTAGGCCTCAATATGGAGAAAATCACAGAAGTCCCCATTTCAGAAAAGCTGTCAGTCCTATCAAGTTTAACAACATTAAATATCGACATCCAAAAAGATTTACAAATTTGTACGGACTTTCAGCATCACCTTGCCATCATAGCTCCGGCCATCGTCCAAGTCTGTGTCCAGAAGAGACCAACCATCCGCCTGCATAGTCCATAGCAATAGCACTCTTCAATGGTTCGACAGAGCTTCATTTTGTGTACCTCCCTGTTTCTTCAGGACGAAGAAATGTTTTGTTCATGGGGGAGATGTAGAAGGAGCAAGTCGATGAAGTCAACTTGAACGAATACCGACTTAGTCGATCAGACGACTAAGTCGATGGGCCGACTTAGTCGATCAGCTGACCAAGTCGGTCGGCCGACTAACTAGAAAGATTAATTTGGCTAACTAAAAGTCGTTTCAGTTCACCGAACTGACATGTAGTTATTTTGTAATTGTCTGTACATTGTATATATTAGGGTGTTGAGCCAAACGAGAACTCAGTTCAGTTCTCTTCCTTGTATGAACTCATTGCATTAATATAATCTGTTATCTTATCTATTCTTGTCTCTTGTCTCTGATTTACAGTTATGTTTTAGTATGTATTATTGGTAACCTTATGTGATCTGTGAGATTACAACAGTGACCATACTAGGTCGATCCCATAGGATCCCTAGGTTTTATTTTTGCATTTTAGTTTCATTTTACCTAGTTTAGTTTCCTTTCAAATCTAGAATAGATCTATCTTTTCCTACAATTTTAGTTACTATCGAACCTCCTCAAGGCCAAATTGAGCCCATTTGGCCACGGTACAGGTTATTGTCAGCTGGATCTGGCTCAAGTTTAGGATATTTTTACCTTTCGGGGTAGGTCGCTCTTATAAGGCTGAAAGGTGTGACCAGGTCACTCATTCAGGCTTGAAAGGTGCAACTAGGTCGCTCATTTAGGTCTGAAAGGTGCGACTTCACCCTGGAAGCCAAACTGCTTCTATCTGCAGTTTCTGAGTGACCCCCTTGCTTGTTTTGGGGAAAATTTGGTAACCCCCTAGCCACATTTTCCCCGAAAAGAGTGATCTATCTCTCAGATTTTGATTTTTAAAGATTAGGGGATGTCAATGCGGCTCAATCACCTTTTTCCATTAAATCTGTGTCTATTTCCTTTCAGCATCTGTTTCTTTTATTACAGCATGTTTAAATCATTGTTAAATTGAATGGTTAATTGGTTAATGAATTTGTTTAAAACTTGAATAAAAAAAATTACTACAGGTTTCAATTCTTAAGTTGAAATTAACATCTTGCCTAGCCCTTCTACCTAGTCATCACCCTTCGGGGTATTCTGGATAAGGCGAAGGGTGAAGCTCGTATAGTAATAGGAAATTCACCTGTCATTTTTCTAAACCACTAAAAAAGGGTGACCTGGAAGGTAGAGGGGGTGGTGATCGATGGGGGTTTCATGGTGTTCAGATCCTCCCTATTGACTGACCTTGCATCTGAAGAGTGACCTAAGGATCTACGAATGGGATTAGTCCCATTGTGTTGAGATCCCAACACTCTTTCCTGGTTGAAGAGAAATACAAGTGTAAGGTAGTCACCTATTCAGGTTCAGTTTCAGATTCAGGTATGGCATGCATTCAAGTTTCTATTTACAATTTACTGCTACGTTAAACAATCTATTCACATTATAAGTTCTACAATACAATCTCTACAGACTATTCATAAACCATACAAGCAACCACTAAATGTAACAGAAAGATAAAAGACATACACACAAACCATACAAACACCATCAAGACCATTCTCGATGACCCTCTACACCATGAGAGGGCCACACATCCTCTGATTCAGACTCAGAATCATTCCAATCTAAGCCAGACCTGGATACTGCACCATCTAGCCCCATGGATGGTGCAAATCCATATCCATTTTTTGGCTTAGTGATTAGAATTGGACCCATGTCCATACCCCATACCACCACCAACACCCATGCTGGTGGCCCCAACACAGTCATGCAAACCATCATAAGCCATCTACCACCCTCCATATTGAACATTCAAGTTGTACCACCTGTAACACATGGGGGCAGTGTCCCTTCCACCCACACTGCCCCATTTGACTTACCTGGGGGCAGTCGCCCTTCCACCTACACTACCCCTCTTGTCACACATGGGGGAAGTGGCCCTACCACTGACACAGTTCTGTTTACCACACTTGGGGGTAGTGGCCCGTCCACAATGATGCCACAAGTACCAGGCCAGTTATGTAGGTGCATCATGTCCCTGCAAACCCCGCCACCATCGCTGCCCCATCTCACATCAACCCTCGGTCAAACCTTCCTTTCATGGCACATCTCAAGTTGCCTGACTTGGCTCAGTTAACAAATGACCCTATCCACCATAAAAAAAATTGGCCTCCCATGCCAACCAAACTTCCCTTAGACATTCCCAAGTTTGAAGGGAAGGCAAGGGAATGCCCCCAAAAAAACATCATGATGTTTCACCTATGGTTCTTGTCAAATAGCATTGTAGATGATTCAATCAGGCTCATACTGTTCCAACACATCCTCACAGGTGCTGCAGCCAAGAGGTACATTGAGCTACCATAAGCCAAATACCTAGATTTTAACTCCTTGCATTTCATGTTCTTGCAGTATTTCCAAATCCTCATTAGATACAGAAAAGGTGTGGAGATCTTTCTATCTTGCTGCTAGAATACTGCGACCCACATAACCAACCACATCCATGAGTGGCGATGATGCTATAGCTTGTGCAAGATTCAACTTGATGACAGGATCTTCCTAGATTGGTTCCTAAAAACTTTGCTACCACCTATAGCAAAGGACGTAGCATCCAAACGTCTCCAATCTGAAGAGGAGGCTATCTTGAAATCCCAGTAGTTTGATCTAATCTATGCACAGTCTGGATACCTTTACATCATCATTCCATATGCTCCTCATGTAGGAACATCCTACCAGGATGCATCGTGGGCATCCCATGTCATAAATGGCATCATAGGTTCTGTCTCCCACCAACCACAGCACCATCCGACACCACCTGCAATACCAATACAACCAAGAAGCACCCCTAGTGTTTCCTACCAAAACCAAACTATGGACTATGTAAGAATGATGTCCTAGTTCGGACCCACAACTTCTTATGCACATCCTGTGCCACCGCAGCAGGCCCAAGATATAGCTTGGCCAGCACAGCAATATGTGGGACAAATTCCCACATTTGTAGCACCTCTCCCCCAAGTCTACTACACATGACCAGTGAAATCTGTTTAATCCCCCGCCCTTGCTCCACTTTCTCCACTGGGACAAGTGTTTTCACAGCAAAACCATCCCAACCATCTAGCCCCCAATAACCAACAAGGGAAAACTAGGAATAACCGACCCCTGAACCAAGGTAACAATCAACCATAGGGATGTAGTCAACAACCAAATCCTCCCAACAATGTTAGGGTGAACTGGCCATCCCAAAATCTTCAATGACCAAATGCATTGTGATGCAACACTCTGTTGTGTACAAACCAGCTGTGCACATTATGCGAGGTTTATGGGCACTACTTAAACGAGTGTCCCTTCATGGGTCATGCTAACAAGGACATTAGGAACGAGGTTCAACATGCCACCAATACAACAGACCAATCCCAACCCAACCCAACACCACTAGGACCTCCTTCTATGGTGCTCCAAAACCCATTACCAGTACAAGTATTGGTACCAACTGCACCCCCTCCCCAACCCAATCCTAATGCTCCGGGGGCACCTCTGACTGCAGAAACAGGTGTTCACCACCTGCTAGCTGTGATAACTGAAGAATTCAGTTTATAGACCAGATGGAATTAGTATGGAACCAACACCGAACCTGCTAACACATCAATGGAATCTACATCCAAAACATCCAATGCACCCCTTTAGTTACCCCCTTTCTTGTGCCCCCCCCACACGGCAGGTTTCCAACAACATTACGGCTAGAGTTGTTGTCAACTACAACATCGTGGATTATTTGGCCCAAATTCCTACTGCCATGTCCACTCTTAAGGTGTAGAAATTCATGCCAGCAGTAGATTAATTTTACCCACAACAATTATCAATTGATCATGCAAAATTGGTAACAATGGATACTGAATATGGAGCTGTAACACAAAATTATATTAACTGAGTGTACAATAGCCAACCCTATAATAACATAGGTTTCTGAATATATAGAATATATCAAGAGGTCGAATGCATAAGGAGGCATCCAAAACTACCATAAAGCAAGCTTACTCAAAATAGGCAAATCCCCCATAGGTGTAAAAAGCTAATCCCAAATCTGTCATGGAGCTCACGAATTGGCAAGGGTGCATGGGAAAGCTAAAGAGTAGTGGAATGGCAGCTCATACATGTTTTTTCATGGAGAAAAGAGTGGAGGATGAATAGGACAAAAAACTAGTTCACCTCACCTAGTCTTGCTTTCCTATGTGCCTTAAAACACTGAAAAAGCAGAAAAAGCAGAAGGGTGCCTTGGAGGCCAGGAATAAAGCAGATTTGATTCCTAAGGCTTTCCCAAGTGCTACATGAGTCAAATATGGCAAGTTTGACCTCTATGGATAGGCAATTAACAACTTGCACAAGGTGGGACACATGAACTAGGCAAATAAGACAAAAATAAATGAATTAATGTCTAAGTGGGTAAACTATGGATTGATTATTATAACAACCCCCCTTAAGCCTAAATTTATGAGTAATAAATAAAAATTATAGGGCCTAGCAACAAGGCTTAGTCACCCTTTACATACTGCATGTCCAAATAAACAAGGAAAGAGGCAAAACCAACTTGGGAAAATCCTCCCTTCAACATGGACTGTAAAACAAAATTGTAGAATATTGTCTCCACTCATGCCTTTACAGCATGATCAGCAACCCCAAACAGTGATTTTAGATTGCTGAAGGTCTTCTCACAAAATGCTTTGGTGAAGATATCAGCTACTTGTTCTGAAGATGAACAGAAGAGTAGGTGAATGGTGCCATCATGCACAAGCTCTCTGATGTAGTGCATGTGAATCTCAATGTGTCTGGTTCTCTGCTTCTGAACTGGATCCTTGTAGATTTGAATGGTACTTTGGTTATCATAGTAGATAGTATTTGAGTACTCAGGTTTGAAACCACACTCTCCAAGTAAACCCTGCAACCATAAACACTAGGTTGCTGCATTAACAACTCCTCTGTACTCAGCTTCTGTAGATGAGAGTGCAATGGCACTCTGTTTCTTGCTTGACCAGCTAATTGGCCCTTCTGCAAGC
>LPNX010994028.1:313789-353053 GCA_001517045.1 Pseudotsuga menziesii
CTCCATTCAGAAAGGCACATTTTACATCCATGTGATGTACCTCCCATTTCTTTGAGGCTGCAATGGCTAGAGCTAGCCTGATGGAATCCATCTTTGCCACTGGGGAAAAGGTCTCATTGTAATCGATGCCATGAACCTATGAGTAGCCTTTAGCTACAAATCTAGCCTTTTACTTTAGTGGTGAACCATCAGCAGCAAATTTGGTCTTATAGACCCACTTACACTGTACTAGTTTTCTCCCTGGAGGAAGATCCACTAGCTCCCATGTGTTGCTCTTCTGGAGTGAGCTGAACTCCTCCTTCACGGCAGCTTGCCATCTTGGATCTCCTGCTGCTTCTTCATATGTTTGAGGATCAGAATCCACTATCAAATATCATTTTTCAGCAAACATAGGATCCTTCATGCACAGACCACTCTCAAATTGAGATCTAGTCCTCCTTGGGTCATTGGGATCCCCAGCTAGCTCACCTGCTGCATGTAGTGTCTTGGATTCCCATTTAGGCCTTGTGGGGATATTTGGGTCTGCAATAAACTCATATACATTAGACAAATAAGAATCATCATTTTTAACAAACTCTTTACTTACTTCTTAAGGTTCAGGTGGTGAAGAGGCTTCACCAATTTCCACTTCTGCAAGGGGTTCTTCTTCAAACTGAACACACCTTTCAATGAAGGCTTTGTTTGTGCTCAAATTTATCAACTTGTACCCTTTTGAATCTTCATAGTATCCAACAAAAAGACACTCTTGGCTTTGGGGCTGCAAATCCTTCCTCTTCTCTGTCGGGATTCTAGCCCATGCCTTTGAGCCAAAAATCCTGAAATGGGTCACATCTGGCTTGTGCCCACTCCATGCTTCGAAGGGAGTCATGCCATCAAGCTGTTTGTGAGGCACCCTATTTTGAATATATGCTGTACAGTTGATAGCTTTGGCCCAGTACTTTGGTGGCAAAGTTTTGGCCTCCATCATGCATGTTGCCATCTCCTTCAGTGATCTGTTCTTCCTCTCAGCAACACCATTTTGCTGTGGCGTGTAGGGGATAGAATACCACATATGAATACCTGCATCTGCACAATATTTAATAAACTCAAAATTGACATACTCACCACCATTGTCATATATGAGGACCTTGAGTTTCCTTCCACACTGGTTTTCAACCAAAGCCTTAAAGACTTTGAATAGGCCAAAAACTTCAGACTTGTGTTTCATGAAGTGAACCCAACAATACCTGGAAAAATCATCAATAAAGGTCAATGCATATTTGGCCTGACTCATGGACATATGAGGGAATGGGCCAAAAACATCACTGTGAATCAACTCGAGGGGTGCAAAGGTTCTCTCATGACTAGCTTTCTCAAACTTATGCTCTGGGTGTTTTCCTAGGATACAGCCTTGGCAGACTCCTTTGGAAAATTTTATCTTGGGCAACCCTATGACCATTTCTTTCTCACTAAGATTAGACAGATACTTGTAATTTATATGGCCAAATATTTCATGCCACGGCTTGCTGGCTTCATTAGCATGTATAAGAAGAGCAGAGGGGTTTGAGTAAGGTAGGAAGTGTGAAAACATGTATACCTTTTGAGCATGATTCGCTACTCCTTTTCCAATGACTCTACCAGTTGAAATCTCTATGATCTCAACTTCATTGGGGGAGAATATGACCTTCTTAGGAGACCCAGTGTGGGTCATCTGGTACACTGACAGGAGGTTGGAGGCGAGTCCAGGGACATATAGCACATTGATGAACTTACCATGATCAAGATCTATCCTTCCTTTGCCTTTACTTTCAGTGAGAGAGTCATCTCCCAGTACAATAGATGGTCCTTTCGACATATCCAGTGAGGAGAAGGCCTCCTTAGTCAAAACCATGTGTCTTGAAGCTCCAAAATCTATGATAAAACTGGGTGAGATTGATGTGCCAGCAACTAGAGCATGAACTATCTCTCTGTCATCGGAACTTGATCCTCCTTCTCTCTTCTTTGAGATTTGTGGAAGGGAGATGCCATTCTTCTCCAGGAGATTGGTCAGCATATCAATCTGCTTTTTCATACAAGAGCTTTCAGTGTGATTTCCCTTCAAACAGTATGAGCACTTGTTCATTTCACCTTTGTTTTTCTTCTTCTGGGTATTTTTCTTGGGACCTTGTTGATCCTCTGGAGACTGCTTCTTGTCTCTCCTTTGCTCAGGTGGCTTTTTAGCTTTCTTTTTTCTTTTTGAATCCACCCTCAAATCTCCAGCAATCAAAGCTTGATCTTTGGAAGGTTTGATGGTGCCCATCATCACCAGCTTGTCTTGTTCTTGTGTGAGAGATTCCATGAAATCTGCAAGGCTAGGAATCTTCCAGGTTCGAGCTGTGAGTTTTGTGGCATAGAAAGTCGAAACAAAGACTGAGTAGTTAGGTCCTAGCTTCGAGAGGATGGACAATATGAGCTGATCATCTTTATTTTCGATACCACACTACTTCAGCTGCAAAACTAGTGCTTTGAACTTGGAGAAATATAGCTGCAGGGATTCAAAGCTACTGGGACTCAGAGAAATCAGCTCATTTTTGATCTGATGTCCCCTCATCTCATCTGTCTTTCCAAAAAGATCAGAAATATTCTCCCATACTTGATCGAGTGAATTTAATCCATCGAGATGGAAAAGGAGGTCTCGGGAAATACTGAGACATAGGAGGCCATAAGCCTCATCCCTCCTGTTGTGCCATTTGATCTTCTCTGCAGCTGCATTGGGCTCTACTTCTATTTCCATAGTCACCCTGTAGAGGCCTTTCACTCTCAACAATATCTCCATCTCTGCTTTCCATTCAAAATATTTGAAGGGAGCCAAGATAGTTTTCTGTGAATCCATAGCTTTAGAAAATCTGTCCCGGCTGTCAGTAGAAGGCTCCCAGTCTTGATGTCGAACCTACAAAACAATTTTTGAAGGAGAGTAACAACCTACAATGGCTTGGATACCATGTATAAATTCAGGCCAGCAGTAGATTAATTTTACCCGCAACAATTATCAATTGATCATGCAAAATTGCTAACAATGGAGACTGAATATGGAGTTGTAACACAAAATTATATTAACTGAGTGTAAAATAGCCAAACCTGTAATAACATAGGTTTTTGAATATATAGAATACATCAAGAGGTCTAATGCATAAGGAGGCATCCAAAACTAGCATAAAGCAGGCTTACTCAAAATAGGCAAATCCCCCATAGGTGTAAAAAGCTGATCCCAAATATGTCATGGAGCTCACAAATTGGCAAGGGCGCATGGGAAAGCTAAAGAGTAGTGGAATGGAATCTCATACATGCTTTTTCATGTAGAAAAGAGTGGAGGATGAAGACGACAAAAAACTAGTTCACCTCACCTAGTCTTGCTTTCCTATGTGCCTTAAAACACTGAAAAAGCAGGCAATAAAGCAGAAAAAGCAGAAGGGCACCTAGGAGGCCAGGAATAAAGAAGATTTTATTCCTAAGGCTTTCCAAAGCACTACATGAGTCAAAGATGGCAAGTTTGACCTCTATGGATAGGCAATTAAAAACTTGCACAAGGTGGGACACATGAACTAGGAAAATAAGACAAAAATAAATGAATTAATGTCTAAGTGGGTAAACTATGGGTTGATTATTCTAACATAAGGTACTCAAAAATTTCCCAATGAAATAGAAAGCCTTACTAGCCTCCCTTAGTGCTGTGGACCCCTCTGACTCCAAGTTGATCACATTTGACACAGAGAATGGAGAACTTTGGATTCCATCAACCATTTCCTTCCAAATCCTGGTGTCTATCCAGAATTTGGTGATGCACCAGTGCATAGTGGATGAGGGGGAATCCACTTGTGTTATGTCTACCCTAGTCTGGAAAAATCTTGGATCCCCAATTCTGCAACCATCATCTACTACTCTACAGGATTATGATGGCCATCCCATTAAAGCCCAAGGAATCCTCCCTCATGTCCCTATCACATTGGCCAAGAAAATAGTACTGATTGACATAGAGGTTTTCAATGCTCAGTTGTACTATAACCTTCTCCTCAGAAGAAGTTATATGTACGCCATGAGATCCATAGCATCAACTATTTTCTATCTCATGATGTTCCCCCATGAAGGAAAAATCATGATGGTTTACCAACTGACTTATCACAATCCGCAAGGGCTAACACAACCTACCAATGTTATCCCTATGATCAACACCATATATTCACAAGGGCTAACCACACCCACTAATGTTATCCCTGCAGTCAACACCATGGTTGACAACATACCAGCCTCCCCATTATTGAATGTGGTCCCTGGGTTGTTTTCCAATACCACCATGATGACTTATTTCCCCTTAGTATCACCACTACTGACACCAAATGATACTATGGATTTGTGCATGCTCTCATCTAGCACTGCTACACCCAAACATCAACCACAACCATAGCCCCAACCGCAACCACAACACCATCCGCAACCACAACACCATCAATAGCTGCAACATCATTAGCAGCCGTAGTATTATGCACAACTGCCACAACAACCTCATCCCCACATGTAACCATCAGGTAGTTATCTGGGATCCTCCCTGGTCCACACAATTCCCTTCCTCTTTCCCTCGCCTGGTGTCATGAGCAAGCCAGTAATGGCTACCTTAAACTTACCCAACTTTACATTGGGAATTCCTGTGTGGTACCTTTATCCACCAACCCAACCACCAATGCCACAGGTAGTCTTAACCCCCTTGCAACCCATTGTGGTTGAATATCATCCTCCACTTGGACCGAAACAACCAACCACCACACCGGCACCTGCACCGCCCCACCCAAAAAGGACCAAGGGAAAAAACGTGACAGCTATTGTTGAGCCTCAACAGATCCCGCCTTGTGTCATCTATGAAGAATAGGGACATCCAACTCAAAACTGCCCTAAGATTCCCATAATCCATGCGCATTTGGATGCCATGGATACAACAGAAAAAATCCTCTTGGTTGAACTCCTAAGTGGGTCTATAGTGAGAAACAGGTCATTGAGAACAAACCATGCTTGCACCCTTTGTGGATTGTATGGACACTATTCTCACCATTTCCAAGACTTGTCCAAGTTCCAAATGGCTCTATCCAACCTTAGATAACATTCCCTTAAATCTGTGATCACTCTAATTGAAGAAATTCATGCCCCACCTCCTTCTTCAGACACCATGTCCATTTACATGATGTCCAGTTCTATAGACCCTCTTGTCTCCACCATCACCGAAAGTCCATCAGACCTGTCCCTTCATTGCTTCTACAATAATGAGGAGATATTTGAAGCCTTAACCACTCTGGAGTACCCTTGGGAAACCATGCACGAACTGCAGCTGCAACCCCAGCCACAGCCTCAACCTCAGTCGCAACCTCAACCTCAGCTACCAGGGAAACAGTGGGGTTCATTCCCACTCAACGGGATCCTTTTCCTTTTCCTTTTCATTTTCCTACCATTCGGGATCATGAGTAAGTCTATCTTGGAAAACTAAAATTGACAAGATTTCACACTGGGAGTTCCTATGTGGTACCTTGAATCACCTACACTACCTCTAAGGCCCCAAGATGTGTTGACTCCTGTCCATCCAATTGAGATGATGTTGTGCCTACCTCCAGATCCATCAAAGACTCCTCCCATATCTATTCCTTCCCCTTTTCCTCCAATAGAGACTGGAGGTAAGCCACCAAATCCACAACCAAAACCATTTACATGATCTCTAGCAACATTTTCCCTCCCATCACGGTGGCCGTGGAAGATCCACCTGATCTATCCAGACACCACTTACGCAATGACAGAGAGATCTGTAAGAATGACCCTGGTTTTACCCCATTCCCTTTAAACCATAGTGTGGAATCGGTTCTTTCCATAAAATACCAAATTCTGTCACTCTGCCTTGACAATGACCTTCGTCTCGGCAATGGGGCACACCTCTTCGCTAACTCAAATGGTCTCCTCTTGGAGAAGCCCCATAACGGGCTCTACCTGAAGATATTTTATGCCTAACATCACCAATGAGTCCCTTGATTTTCCTTTTTTGTTTTGAAACATTTTTACCACAAATCAGAGACCCCCATTCATGGGTAGCACCATTAGCTGCTAATTTCAGAGTCACCCGAAGCCTATTCGAGACACCTCTCACACCTCCGGGCTCAAATTTCCATTTTCTATCTTTTAATGAGACCATCATCCCATGTTTAATAAGTTATTTTTGAGACCACTTCTTGGAATTTACCTCGGTTTATGTACCACATTGTGATATAAGTGTCTTTGGACCTATACTTGCATCACACTTGCCTACTGCCACTCATGCAGGTTCTCGAGCGACCTCTTGTAAGGCACATCATTTTGATTTTTAGCATATAGTTTTCTAATCCGTCCACTGCACCTTATGTGAATATTTAGACCATCATCCGGAGGAAAGATCATTTCCTTTGCATGCATTTGGCACATAACTACCTCTGGATTTGCACTCACATCACATGTAGTCAAGTCCATCCACCACAAATTACACACGACTCTCCTGATCTATGTCCTAGATCTACCTCAATTTGCGTGCCTCTGCTGCATCGACTCACGTGCCTCTGCTACGATCTATCCCGTGCATGTATTGATATGTTTAAGAGCCACCTACTCCATCCATACTGTATGAATGACCTTTCGACCACTGTCCACTGCCCCAACATGGGTCACCAACCGTGTCACTGCAATTGTTTGACCATACTAGAGTTTATTTTAAGCTCTTTTATGACTCCTAAAAGAATGAAAAGATGGCAAACTGCAGCTGCTTCCTTTCCCACTCGTTAAAGTATAGGAAAGAGCATCTACATTGTCTCGTTTATCTCCTTTTGTGGACCATGTAGAATATCAAATGAAAAGGACCACCTTGGGATATTCAAGCCAAGACAGTTCCCCTCTGTGTCATTTTATGCTTTCTCAGGCAAAGGGGCTGAACTTTACGAAAAAGATCACCATGGGTTGTCGTTAAGCTCATTTCCATACTTCTCATCAAGAAAATATCATTGAGAAAACTTGGTCTTGTTCATGCTCATAAAAGTATCTGAATGACCGTCCAGTTAGTATAGGTTTAACATTTTTCGTCCTGACTGGACTACCAATGGTAATGAAGTCTCTCATCCCCTAAAGGATGGGAGAGCTCTCCTGTGTATACTTTTATCCTTTTTCAGTCATAGGAGACTACCAATGAAAAATATCTCCCACCGAAGTATTCTTCATTCTTTCAAACTCTATAAAATTGAAAGCACTATCGAGCATTTACTTTCTCAGGCTCGCCAAAAATCCATGAGATCGTACCACAATGGTATCTTTAGACACCACCCCACAAATAATAGTTTGGCAGCATTCCCACATTGGGTCGCCTTTGTTCAGAGTACTCTACAATGTGTCTTCCTTGGATCCCATCAATATCAAAAGTGTCTACCTTGCCCAAGTATTTCCCATCTATAGTTACATTCCCTGCATTACAACTATGATCCCTTTCCCATGAGTCAGTTTCATTTGCTGCTTGGTCCACCCTGTCGTCATACTCTAAACAAAGGAATTTTTAGCCCACTACACTCTGTTTTCCCCTATTCAACTCCTTCTCTCCCCCCCCATTTAGTGGGTCAGTCCTCAGATTGTCTCACATCTTTTGGTTATCTCCCTTGCGCTTCTGGTCAAGGAAATACCATTTCCTTGACCAAGGACAGATTTTCCTCTATTGATGACAACACATGTATTCCATAGGATAGACCCAAAGGTCCCTATATCCTGGTTTCATTAACCTCATTGATGAGTTCCTTTGACCACTTGAGAGGAGTCCTTAGTGCCTCTTGAGATGGTTGTTTCTCACGTGTTCGACTCCAGCTACATCATCACACTGTTGAGATTCATACAGGGTATTGGTCCATGCAATATTTGGTCGAAGACCCCGGATGTCACCTGACTTTAGCATTGATGATTCTATTTGAGGGACCCCAAGAGGTTCATGTCCCTTGCGATTTTTGGGTTGTGTTGGAGACAGTGTTCAGAAGCCTCAGCAGTGCTTCTATATAGATTTATGATTGATGCAACATACTTGTACCACAGAGACTCTAACTCTCCATCAATAAACTATGTACCATTCCGGATCCAGCAGACCATCAGTCATGAAGATATATCATTCCATGAGAATGCCATCGGTCAAATGTAGTAGTTCTTTAGATCAGTATTGTGTTCATCCTCTCATTGAAGCAACCACTATTGTAACAACCGTTATACATGATCGACTCTTGTATTATACAGCTTAGATCACATTATTATTTTGACAGCATTATGAGCATGGAGATTCCCACCTCATCCATATACATGTCACACATTATTTGTATCTCACCCATTTATGGGAACCATATTAATACAAAAACCAAAATCCACCATGCCCCAGCCCAGGAAGCACCACCTCTCCCCAGAAAATCCTATGATGTCCATCGGCCATACGATGAGCTCCTACCCTTACACATCAGGGGGCAATCTATTAACCCAAAAAATCCCACAATGAGCTCTACATGACCTACACCACCTAAATACATCTATGTACGACCCTCATTTGACCCCATTTGACCCCCACACCCTCAAGGAGGCTTAAAAATATGAAAAAGGGCTTAGAAACCCCTAAAAAGAGCCAAAATAGCTCTCATAGGGGATAAAACCTCTCAAAGGAGCTTAAAACCCCCAAAAGAGATAAATATTGAGAGAAAGGGGCTAGAATACCAAAAAAGAGGATAAATCCCCAACCACGGGATTAAAACCCTAAAAATCTTGAGAAAAAGGTATAAATAGAGGGGTGGGGGTCACTCTCAAAACAATTCTCATATCCCTATCATTACACTGCCTATGTGAGTTCCTCAAGACCCTTTTCCTCTCAAGTCATTCACCCTTCCTTTCCTCCATTCCTCCATTGAGCCATAGCTCCCCATCCATTGAGAGGTGTTCTCCCAAGCTAGGGCATGGTGGCCCATTCCAACCAAAGAAGGTATACTTGTCTTTTTATGCTTTTTCTTTCTTTACATTGTAGTTTTTCTAACATTATTTGGTTTCAAGTTTATTTCTTAGCATTTCATTGCAGGTTTCCATTAATTGCTTGCAGGTCTTTTGGTTTCCTAATAGTTGTATGCAGGGTTGTGGAGCTTAGCCCTAACCCTATATGCAGAGGGGTTTCATTTTTCTTATTTCATTTTCTGTTTATTTTCTTCTATTTTTCCATTCTCATAGGAACCCCACCCTTTTGTCCTATAGATGGAAGGGAGTTGTTACTGCTCTGTAGCTAGGGTGAAAGCCCTACTACATGCTCTTCATGTGTGGATGGTGATTGTCAAGTGCTTATGAGGTATAATTGGTTTTATTGATCTTTGCTTTTTTTCTGGTCAATTTTTGGCCTTGAAGGAGAGATCTACCTCCTATTGGTGTAAGATATTATTCTAGTTTGATTTATGCTCTTGCTGTTCGCTTGTTTCAGATCTCTTGGAGTTGCATGCTTTCCAATTATCTTTTTTCTAGCAGCACCTATGTTTCAACCATCTATTTGTGAAAGGATTTCTAAGTTGCAGGTGATCTCACTTATAGAAGGGGTTGATCTAGTTTGCATATTCCTCATCTTCAGGATCTTTTGGAGGACATAGTCCCTCGATGTTCCATCAAAGCAAACTCCAAATCCCAACATTCCCAGGCTTCCAGCACTCTTTCTCTCTCGTCCTCCTTCAAAAATAAAATTTCTTACCTAGATACTTTGTTTACAATATTTTTCATTATTCAGATCTATTATATTAAAGTAAAAATTACATAGATATATTATTTCAAGGCTCATAATCTAGAACTCATTCCTAAAAAATTTCATAAAGCATTCTAGATCTAGTTTAGGGAAATCGTCCGTTTTGCATCGAAATTTAAAGATAATCCATAGTTTTCATGAATTAGATTTATATTTCTGTTTTTAAAAGATAAAATATATAAATAATTGCACATCTCATTGGCATCCCAAATAGAAATCCAAGATCCCAAGAAAATCTTGCTTTCCTTGATTCCTTTTTATCGTTTAACTAGTTTTAACTTAGTTTTTTTGGTTTAAAGTAGGCTGACCCAAAGGTACTTTCAAAGTGATTTTGGGAATATTTCATTATAATAATATCGCTATATTTTAGCAGGAATAATAGGAAGAGGATAAGTTTTTGTTCGAAAGTGGCTTTTGGATCATCTGAATCCGCCTAGGGGTCTACCTTTTAACTATAATTTTAATTTTGGGAAATTTGTAAGATATTGGTTTCATCCTATATAAAAACCAAGAGGATTCAGATAATATAGTGATATTGTAACATCAGATAATAAAAATTTTCTCTGAATAGGCTCTTCCAAGCCCATTCCCCATCCCCCCTGGGGGGGATTTGCGCCTTTTTGTTGTTTTTGTAATTTCTTATTTTTTATTACTATAGATTAGTTTCATTGATGTATAATAACATGATTTGATTAATTTATCATATATTCCATATTACATCCACGGAATAATTTCTGGCGGACCCACCCGAAGGGGCCTCACACCCGCGGCCTCTGCGTGCCTAACCCCAAGAGAGTCGATGAGAATAGATCCCGCGACCTCACATGCTGGGAGGCCTAACTATGAGTACTCGACCGATTGAGCTAACTCTTGGGGCTATCATATATTTCATATTACAGTATCAAAGTAACTTTAATACTTACCCCACGACTTGTCGATTGACTCGAAAGGGGAAGGAGATGCGTGGTAGAACTAATTAGAAAACTTGTGGTTTGATTCCTTTTTGCTGATTATTATTAATCTCTACAAACAATATTTTAAAATAAACCCCTTCCTTGATTCCTCGATTGAGGTCCACATGGACCGAAACAGGTTCTTGGAAGGTTTTTCTTTCTAAAAACCTCATCCTCTAAAATTTATTAAAATTGAAAAGAATCTGGTGTGTATGCTCTGCACTTGGATGCAGTTCATCCAATCAGTCAAGCTACATCAAAATAAACATGAGTGACTATATTAATTAGTCTTCACCTTCCCCAATTAACCACCATCAGGAGAAAATCCAACGCCTCGATCAAACCGTAAACGGTGGAAAAATACCCAAAAGAAGTGGGAACTCCTAGACAGTGACCTTAGGGTGCCGATATCTGTTACACCTTTGGGTGTATTATGAACATAGTCTCAGAGACTCCATTCATCCCACACATTCCTTACGGGTAGCCGTGAAGGTTTATTTTTGGACATACTCCAAGTACCCCTTGGGTATATTTGGATTCCCCCCTCGCCTAATTTTAATCCACTCATATTTTACATTAACTTAACATACCAAGAGGAAATCACAAAAAATTCACTCCAAGCATATGCAAGTACTTTGATTATTTTCATGACTCCATTTTGAAGGCACTGGTTCTATGTTTAAATCTTTTGATATATATATATATATATATTGTGTGTGTCAGCATTGTGCTTTCTTGTGCTCATTTTGTTATCTTGTCATCTATGGTTATTAATGTTTAAATTCAAACTCCTAAACAACTTATCCATTCTATCATCATCATACTAAAGTAATTTCCATTAGTAACTTAATAGGGTCTACCCCCCTTGGCTTCGTTAGGAGTTGAGCCTAAACGAAGGAGTCAAGAACAAAGTGACAGCCTTGACTCGAGACTTTCCCCCAAGGACACACCTAGTGGCTTGAATATTTATTCTGGGTCCCCCCCCCCCAAGTGTGTGAAAGGAAGCAACAGAGAGCACCTGTCAACCTGAAAGGTACTGGTAGGGGCGGTGACCTTCTGAGTGTTTAAGATTATATCAACATTTATTGCATGTCCGGTACTCAAAAACGGGGAACTCGCATCCCTATTGAACATATTTATAGCTTGCCATTACAGGTGTTGTTAAGCACAATAGTGAGGGTTGCAAGATCATCATCACTCCATCTTGCAACTCGAAACCAAATGAGAATTGTTGCGGAGTGCCTACAAGGAGTTGTATTTTACTAGTGCTCGGGAGTAATCCTGATAATGAAGAAGCAACTCTCTGACTGCAAGAGAGGATGACGGAAGAAATTTGGCTATTCTAGTTTATTGGTGGCCTTTTTCTTTTAGAGATTTCCCTCCCTCATCCCTGCGGTACCTCTACCAGCTTTCTCTCCCCGTCAACCTAGATTGAGTAGGTGGGGAGAAATATTTTTTTCTAGGGTGGTGGTGGCTCAGTTCAAAGTGTCTATGATGATGACTTCTACTTATGGTGGGGATGGAAGCTACCAACATTGGAGTAGTTTCCATATGCTGGGATGGATTTTCGAGGTGACAATGACCTTGTCCTCCCTCCTGGAGGAGCATGGGGAGTATAAGGTATTTTGGTTTTTTCAAGTTTTTAATTTTTTATGAATTTTTAATCATAAAGATATATACATATGTATAAGAGTTTTTAATTGTTTTAATGTTTAAAATGTAGATATTGGACCAGTACTCCCTGATTGGAATCCTCGTATGTATGTACAACTAGTGGCAAGAGAGGATCAAGGTTTGATTAGGGTTCTTGAGGGGAACCTGGCCAAGCTTACCCAAAGAATCCCTACTTTATGCATTGAGCAGATCCCTGCCATTATGTGGAAACTAGTAGTTGGTAGTCCACCCACCTGGATACACATTATGAGGAGGGTAGCCAAGGATGTACTTGTTTACATAGAGGTCATGGAGTCTGTTGTAGCTGAAAAAGATGAGGAGGCTCAGGAACAAGATGAAAAGGATGACCAGGGCGACCAGGGTGGTCAAGATTAGACCTAGGAGAATTTTATGGATTATGATCCAATTTTAGTACATTTTTGTATATTTCTATAGTTATGACTGGATCTAAGGATCAAGAACTGGACCTATCTATATGGACAGAAATTCATATATATATATATATTTAGTCCTTTTGCTTACATGTGTTTAACAATGTGTCTGTTGTGTATTTTTATGAAATATGTGTTGAGTGCCAATCCAAAAAATAATTCTCATATGCATTAGTTAATGAATTTTGATTTCTTGGAATATGATTAAATGTGATAAAATCAAAATTTATTTCCAATAACCTAACTTGCAAAAACTGACGTAATAATATAGGGTTTCGCACATGATAAGCTCGATTGAGCTAGGAAACCACCAGTTGAGATTCAATTCTAACTTCCAACTGGGTGATTCCATGTGACAAGAAATCCCATAAAAGCTAATTAACGTCCCTGTATTCAAACACATTATTGGTAATAGGACCTAGGTAAGCACGTCTAGAGGAAACTAGCTGTCCTGGGGGTGAGTAAATAACCCATGCGACTGAATCTAGGTTGCAAGTGTGATGACTAGCACCATATGCAAAAAATTCAAACCACTCGAAAGACATCTCTAACAACCAATATATGGTATAATAACACAAACCGGCTAGCTATTGTACATAAAGTTACAGATAATAAAATTACAAGAAAAAGTGCTAATCCTAAGCATAGTACTTCTTCAGGTAGAGCCCATTTCTAGGTTCAGGTAACTTATTCCCCTCGAAATTAGTTAATTCATATGCTCCTTTATTCAAAAATTTTGGAACGACATAGGGTCCTAACCACATAAACCTGAATCTCCCTACCCCCAGGGGTTCTTTGTCTTGGTCCCAGAGCAAGACTAGCTCTCCTTCAGAAAAAAAAAATCCTAGGTTTGACTAACTTATCATATTGATTTTTCACCCTATTCCTATGAGCCTCATTTTTAGTTAGCGCATCTCTATGTTTTTCATCTAAATGTTCTAAGTGTAGCAAACACGCTTCTAGCTCAGCTGTATTAGGTAACACATGAATGACAATTTTTAAAGACAGGATTTTGCATTCGACCGGGGTTATTGCTTCCACCTCATGAACGATTTGGAAATGAGAGAACCCCGTGGAAATTTTTACATTAGTTCGGTAATCCCAAAGTGCAAGATACATCATGATGTTCCAATTTGACTAGGTTTCATTAATAGTACACTTGAGAATAGTCTTCAAGGTCTTATTGACTGCCTTGACTTGACCATTATCTTGTAGGTAAAAAGAAGATGAATGTTCTTGTTTATACCCTAGCATAGTATCCAATTCGGTCATCATGTTGTTTTGGAAGTGATCGCCATGGTGAGTGATAATATGATTAGGAATACCGAAATGTGTGATAATCTGGTTGAAAATGAAAAAATATGCAGTTTCTCCTTCAGCCTTATAGGTGGGCATTGCATCTTCCCACTTCATGAAGTAATCCACAATGGCAATGATGTATTTGTGCCTCCGGGATAAAACTGGGTTGCAAGTCACGTACTCTATCCCCCACTTGGTGAAGGGTCCCAATGAAATGACAAAAAATAATGGAGTAGGATGCGACCGCATATTTTTGGTGTAAAGCTGAAAAGGAGGACAGTGCTTCATGGCTTCCACACAATCTTTAAAGATCATGGGACAGAAATAAATGACACGTAAGATATTTTGGGTCATTTCTAACCCAGATAAATGACCCCCACATGCTCTGTGATGGGCATCATTTAGGAAAATCTCAGCCTCTTCGTGGGTGATGGACCGACGCAAAATAGAGTCTACCCCTCTACAATATAAAGTATCTCCAAAATAACGAGGTTTTTTTTTCATGTGTGCATAATTTGCATTGTTCTTCCCGTGAAAAGGTTGCAAGACACTTCAGAGTCTGAAGATAGTTAAGTATATCTCCATACCAAGGGTTGGAGGTGGAAATAAAGAAAATGTGCTCATCAAGGAATGAGTCTTCTTCAATTGCTATATCTTTCTCGACTAGAAATTCTGCAATGAGCTCTGCAAAAACTAAGTATTTTTTGGATTTAGCGGATTGAAAATCCAAGTCAAACTCCTAGAGAATGACTATCCATTTGTTAACTTTTCCTCCAATTATGTGTCAGGACAAGACATATTGGAAAGGATTGACATATGCCACTACTACTGTAGTCCTTATTAAGATATAGTGATGTAACCTCTAAACAACATACACAGCTACTAAGGCCAACTTTTCAATGTGGGAGTACCTAAGTTCAGGGCTAGCTAAAGCATGACTAATATAGTAGATGACATGCTCTTGGAGCTCATCATCCTCCTAGACTAGAAATACCCCTATGGTCGACTCAGATGCATCCAGATACAATATAAAATCACAAGAGTAATTTGGAGGACACAATAAAGGTGCCAACAACAATGATTTCTTTAATTCCTTGAACGCAAGCTGTGCGGTTTCATCCCATACAAATGGGGTTTCCTGCTTCAACAAGTGCATGAAACCTTTGGTGATCTTGGCATAATTCATGATAAAACGTCGAAGGAAGTTAGACTTTCCTTGTAGGCTCTGAAGTTTCTTAATGGAATGAGGAGGAGGCAGATTTACAATGGCCTCAAATTTCAAAGGATCCACCTAAATACATTTGTTAGAAACAATGAACCCAAGCAGCCTACCTGAATCGACACAGAAAAGACACTTGTGGGGATTCAAGCATATTTTGTAATTCTTGCATCATTTAAAAATTGAACGCAACTGATATGGATGGTCAATCCTCTTACGAGAATGCACCAGTAGATCATCTAGGTATGGCTCAACAATAGACTTGATGTCATGAAAGGAAAAATTCATTGCCCGCTGAAAGGTAGCCCCTGCATTTTTCAATCCAGAAGGAATTTTCTTATATGAAAATGTACCCCAAGGAAAAATGAAAGTTGTTTTACGTTGCTCTTTCGGCTTGATTTGAATCTGATTATACCCGGAGAAACCCATAAATGAAAAGACTTTACTTCTTGCGCAAGCATCAATGATTGGATCCATGAATGTTGTGGGGTAGTTATCCTTAGGACAGGCTTTGTTTAAATTGTGAAAGTCAGTAAAGACATGTATCATCCCTTACTTTTTATCGAAGGGAATAGTGTTGGATACCCATTCTGTCAAAGCTATTGGGTAAATGAAACTAGCTTTCAGTAGCTTTTCAACTTTAGCCTTAATGGCTGCTGCTTTACGTGGATTGACAAGTCTAAGTTTTTGTCAAACTATTTTGGCATCAGGATAGGTTCGGATTTCATTTTCAAATATCGATGGATCTATGGATGGAATATCCTCATATGACCACAAAAACATGTCATGGAACTCCTTAAATAAGGTCATATAGATAGAAATCTCCTCTGGAGAGTAGTTTGCACCAATATATACAGTTTCCATAATGTTGAGGTTCGTAGAGATGTTGATAGGAATAGTAACATAAATGTTTTCCATATTCCCCTCGATAAAGATTCCCTCCCTTGGTAAGGGATTGATTGGTATATTAGTGTCACCTACCAGTCTCGCAGTAGGATCTATGATGAATATCTTCGCAGATCTTATCCCGCCTACTCATGGCTTTGTCTAAAGGAAAAACCATGTCTAAGAAATCATCAATATATAAATAGTTCTATGCCCAAGCAGGCAGATAGGATTCTTCTGGCTCCTTTGAGACTGTAGGAGGAACTGAAATGGGATGAACAGTGGTGTCAATGATATATTAATAAGCTACTTCCACTACTAATAAGGGAACTTCAGGCTCATGATGGAAAGGAAGGACCCAAGGATCCATTCTATTGCCAACAGTTGCAATAGACTTCCCTACACTAGTATAACCAAAATAATTAATTGGGGCTAGGATATTGAATGTGCCCATTAATGATGAATACATTCCAGCCCCTAAGATCTCTTAAGTAGGTTTGACCTGATCAACCAATGTCATGGTGGACTCATTAGTTTTGATGTGGCCCTTCTGAGTGAAACTGAGTTAGTCTACTGTAACCAACTTCCCTTTGTGTGGAAACACTACCACCTGAAGAACGACCGATGCAATTGCAGACATGGAATAAGTCCAACTTCTCCCCAAAAGAAAGTTGTAATCCAATGGTGCATCTATTACCTCTAATTCAATAGAAACTTCCTTCCCTTCCAACTTTATCTCAAAATATGGTAGGATACCATGTGGATGAAATAACCTTGCATCAGAAGCAGTAAGTAGGGTGTTCGATGGAACTAGATCTGGAGATCTAAGAGCCTTCCAGCAAGACAAGGACATGACACATGTCGAAGCATCTTTGTCAACAACTAACCTTCTAGTGGTTTTTCTGCCATGGATGACATCTATCGATAAATCCACATGATACGAAAAACAAATTTTTACATCTGATAAATTAAACTTCGCCATGAGGCTCGATGAATCCATACTACCTAAGGCTGCTAAGAGTTCATCTTGCTGAGCAGGAAAACTCTGTAACACCTCCAAAGTTGACATTGCACAAGGGTTTTGGGATAAATATTCAACTACAGAGTAATTGGATGCAGCCCTAGCATTAGGATTGTCCAATTCTTTCTTGAAGACACCTTTTGGTATCTTAGGCATAGTTTCAACAGTTTTTTCAATTATGAGAGGGTTAGAAGTTTCACCTATAGAATTACCCTTCTTAGGAGCCTCTGTCTCATAGTTCTTGTTTCTAATCTAGAGAAAGGTCTGGGATCGAACCATGTTGATATATTTTTGGTCAGGGGAATTAGAAGTGACCCCTACTACATTAGAAACTGAAGATGCATTCTGTCCTTGGGGAAATGGATCCTTTAGAATAGTCGGTTGTTGATTTTTCAGCATCTTTTGAGCTTGATCCATAAGAGGTCATTAATGGGTTAGGTGATCTTCCTAGAACAACTTACAGAGAAATTTCACCTTCTTATTATCTATTTTCCCCCATCAGCATTATTTGTGGGTTTTGTATTGTTTTGGTTTCCCTCACCTTTCTTCCCCTTTTTATTTTTCCCATCAGGCTGCTGATTACCCTTTTGGGAGGATTGAGCAAAAACGTTTGAATTTTGGGATGAGGGGGAAGCCTTTTCTGCCTCCACTATAGACTGTTTGATGGAAAACTCTTGGATTTTTTTGCCAAATATTCTACAGTGGGAGATTTAACTGAACCAACCACACCATCGGCATGGGATCTAGGCTTAGGTTTCTTGACACTATGTGTTGGCCTCAGTGCATCAGGGATAATTTCATATAGAATCCTAGACTGAGAGTATATCAAATCTAATTGTTGGGCCCTAAGAATAGCTTCTTCCTCATTAGTTACTCCTGAAGTGGAAACATCCTTAGATATATATGAAAATAAGGAATTAAGGAACCATTCTAGCAAAAACTTGGGAGGGATAGTGGCCTTAATGAGCCTCTTTCACCTTTGCCACTCTTGGATGTGATCCAAAATGTAAGTGGATTTGTCCTGCCGAAAGGTGGACAGTAAATATGTGCCAGCATCATACTGGATAGGAAGTTGGAAATGGTTAAGGAACACATTAGCCAAGTCCCAAAAAATATCAAATGCAGCAAAGGACATTTCAATGTACCACTTTGTTGCGGCACTAGTCAGAGTTCTTTGGAACAATCTCAACCAAATGGTGTCATCATTCAGTGAGTTGGAAGAGCACCACAAGTGAAATGTGGTGATATGAGCACCTAGGTATTCACCAACTTTGCCTTTTAGTTTTGGAATATCCGAGGGTTACTTGGTAGGGACAGGTGGCCAGGTGGCATCATGTTTCATCGGGTCATTCATTAACTTGGACAACTATGACAAGTTCAAAGTTGCTAGGAAAGGAATTTTGGGCCTAAGCGAAGACTGAAAAGAATGAGCTTGGGAAGTAGAAAGACTTTCCCCCTGGTTCCCAAATGTAAAGGAAAGGTTTCCCGCAGCTACCGGTTGCGAAGTATTCAGACTACTTTGAAAAGGATTCCATCCATAATCCAGTGGATTATTCATATGTAGTGTAGTGTATGTGGTTTGAGATGCTCCAATTAAAACTGGAGTTTGGAAAATAGGAGCAGGTATCCTTCTGCTAAAAAGCGAGAAAGAAGAGCTCGTGAAAGGAGCTGAAATTGGTTTTTGAAATCCTTGACCATAAGGGTTAGTGTTTCCAAACTGAACCCCTACATATGTAGGTGTGGGGCCTACATATGGATTTGATGGGGGAACGTGCCCCCCATTCCATGGAAAACTCTGGACAAATGAAGAGGATCCAGCAGAATCACCCTGAGTAGTGCGTGTAAAAGAAGGTGAAACAGAAGGCACACTGGGAATTCTAGTGACCTCCCCACCAGAATTTCCTACTATATTTGTGGAAGATAGTGGTTGGACCACCCAAATAGCTATAGCTAAGGGAGTATCAGGTATAATTTTTCTAGGAGTACCAACCGAGGGAGGTGGCACTCCTTTAGTCGGGATAGATGAGATGGGGCTAGAAGGAATTTCTCCAGCACTAGACATTAGTCTTCTCATAGGAACACCAATCACAAGTGAATTGAAAGGATGAACCTGGATGATCATAGGATCATTTAGGTAAGTAAGAGGTGAATTAAAGTTTCTTACAAACTTGTCAAACTATAAGTCTTCTATTTCTACTGTGGTTGTATCAACCTGGTTTGTCCTAAGTTCTAGTTCACCCGTAACTTCACTAATTCCTATCGGTTCAAAAGAACTATCTGTGTCTAATATTCATCTTTGAGGGGGAGGTGGAGGCTCCACTGTAGTAAAAAGAGGAAGGTTTTGCAACCTTCTTGACCTTTTGAGAGGTTGGTGCTTTGCGATTAAAAATTCACTCTTCACACACCCTAAGGTTAGCTAAACACAAACACACCACACAACAATCACCACAAAATTTCCTAAAGCCACAACAGACAAAAGGGGTATAGGATATGATTTCCAGAAGAAATATTAAATACAATTACTTGGTGTCTTTGTAGATGTTCTTAGGCACAAACAAAGGAATCACCTACCACCATCCCACACCTTCTACTAGGGTTACCTTCCAAGCCCGTCCAAGGTCAACCAGAAATATCCTTTCGATGTACCTATGTATGAACCCTAGATGTCAAAGAGACTAAAGGATACCTCAACTATACTGATAATATAGGGGGCAGTTGCAAGCCTGGGTCATACGCATGGGAAGGCTAGCAAAGCATGAAACCCTATCAACACTGGCACTGCATGGGGCCAGGAGATGGTATTGACACAAGTCCCCATATGTGCAAAAACGTTGGTCTACTCTTTGACGAGGAATCAGAGGGTTATATCCTTAGTACAAGCCTCCACATAGCCTCATGCTTAACTCCCATTTGAGAGGAACTTCCCAGATACAATCAACATAGAAAAGGGTTTACCTATTGATTAGCCAACTACATCTGAATTTAAACACTTATGGAGAGTTTAAAATCCATATTCCATAAGACTAGCCTAAGATAGTTGGTGTATGATACTATAAAATAAAACTTACTAATAATTATTAAATTATACCATTCATTTTAAGGGTTGTTCTTGTTCAGAAGGTAAATGGTGTGAAAGACTGCGATGTTATAGACTCGATAAGAAAAATAAAAATGATGTATAAAGAAAATTCCAAAGCAAATTGCAACTACTTAAACCAAATTTATTTTCTTTTTTGCAAATATAAGCTCATGAAATTGAAAACTAAGTGCAAGAAACTAAGACTTCTTTTTATAATTTTTCAAAATTTTATTTGAAAAATACTGAAAAGAAAACGACTAAATGCAACTAAATGCAAAAGTATAAAATGTTTTTTTCTTCACTTTTTCAAATTCTTCAAATAATAAAATTCAACTAAATGCAAATTCATTGAGCAAGTTTGAATAATCAGAGCATATAATGAGTAAAATGAAGTATAACAGACCCAAAATAACCAACTTCAACCAATCAAGAAGAAGACTCAGAAAAAATCTGACTTGGAGAAACTATTGAACCCAAAACGTCCACTAGATTCATAAAAGAACAAGTGACAAACTGACACCACAAGATGCAGTATAGAGTATAGAGTATCTAAATCCCTAATCACTGACCTAGAAATAAAGCATTGAACTTATAAACCAAGAACGAGTACCAAATTCAAATCGCAAGATGAAAGAAAGTTCAAACAAAGAAAGCTCAAAGGATTGAAGAGAAGCAAACGATGTGACATACAAGACTTTAGACTCATAGAGTCATGCTACTAATAGAAAACTTCCAAGAAATAAAAAAACCAAATAAGATAGGGACAAGCAAAACCTACCCAAAATTTTATGCTTCTATAGGATATACGCAACTATGTATGTAGGAAACATACGTACCATACACGACTATGTATAACAACAACCCGTGTATAAAACTAAAAAAATTTCAAAGAAAAAAGAATAGTAAAGGTTTCTAGGCACACTACACCATGAATCAAAAGAAATATAATAAAGACCACACTCAGTATTAGAAATAGAACAAAGACTATGTTGATGTCTGGAAATTCGCAGGCAACAACAACAAGGGATTCTCCACAATAAGCGTTCCCAACTAGCCCGTGATGGTTTGGTGTAGGGAATCCGTCTGGTTTGCAGTCCGACTACTGTAGGTCAAGTAACAAAAATAAAAGGTTTTACCGGTTGCGACCTGGTCCATCGTATATATTTTTGTATTTTTGACTTTATGTATGATATGCAAGTTCCTATCTAATATGCAGATTGATTGAGAATGCAAGGAGTGGTCACAATGTGATGTGCAGGTTCTTACCTCTTGTCTTAGACTCTCATGCATCTAAATCACACATAGCAAGGAAAAACAACACTAACTAAGCTATCCCTAGGGAGCCAAATACTAATTCATGAGTAATGTAATATTGTTCACATATTAAGACAAATCACAGATAGCTCCTCTTAGAATCAAAACACGTAAACATGAATAAATATATACATGACAAGATAGATCATCAACAGTTAAAACCTCCATTACTCATAGTGGAAATTATCACAGAATAAACTAGAGAACATTTAGATAAGAACATGGGTTCATAAAGTTAGAACGCTCTCACAGTTAATGAAACACAGTTGAAAATGAAATAGTTCCCCTTCAACATTGTTCATTTATCACCTTCGAACATTCCACACAACACTTTCTCCAACATGCAAAATTGTAATTTTATTATTTTAAAATGAAGTAGTTCCTCTTACAACAAGTGGTTCACAAATTTTTCCAGGGAAAAAGCCCCTTTTCCTTCTAACTTTCCTATCTTTATACAAAATAACCAAACCTCTGGGTTTCCCCCACCCCTTGACCTTCTGTCTCCCCTGACCATTTTAATCTCACAATTTTGTCTTTTTGTGAGTGCTCATGATTCATATAATGCGTTAAATTTCAGATTTAAACTTATGAGTACTTCATAAAATGGGATCAGCTCGGTAAATGACGGACCCTTTCCAAGCCTGGGCTTCTGTTGCCATCGATTCTGCCTTGTCTTTTATTTGTCCCTTTTTATATCCCATTGATTTCAGAACAAACTCTGCTTATCACTTTTCAGCCAACTTTCCTCATCTTTATCCTTCAGCTATGTCTTCTCATAGCAGTAATCTGAAGAATCTTCCGAGTCCGTCTGCAGTTAAAACAAAAATTCATCATTAATTAGGACTGCATCTTTTCAATAAACTTAAACCACACTAACAATAAAAGTGATCATCAAAATGAGGCCCTGTACTACGCTCTCGTCTCGAAAACCTTAACAAGAATTAGAAACCACCGCCGCCCACAGAAGGGTTAAAACTCACAAAACGGTGGGAAAAACCTTATCGATAGCTTGAACCATTAAAACATCGGCAGGATAGTATTACTCATAGCCACAATGGAAGGTTTTAGATGGACAACTAGTTCCACGGGACCATTAATCCTATCAACGTCGGAAATACTAAACACTAAAGAATCAGGCGAAAACTCCTTGTCGGTGAACAGAATGACATAACTTCGGGAGGTTAGTGTATTATGCAGCCCTTAATGGTGGAATATGAAAAGACTACGGGCTCTGCGAAAAATAAACATATCAGTGAAAGCTGTAACAAAAACATCAGTGAGTGGAGCAGTTACAATGACGGACACTTAGTTTACTTAGGAGCCGCAATGGCGGAAGGCAATCAGACTACCACCTTAGATCAAAGTTATAAAACTTTCCGATATGGCGCAGAAAAATTGTGAAAACGTTAAGTGCTCAAAAAATATTAAGGTTATACAATGGTCTAAAAAGATCATCTCATCTCCAAAACAATAGCTTCATAAATATCAACAAACCACCAAATCAAACTTCATCCAACATTCGACAGCGCAAAGAAAGTTGAAATAATAACGTCACAGCATCGGAGTAGTGAAAGATATCCATCAGAAAAATCATCGTTCAGATTCCGCAATGACGGCCTTGTAGGGAAATATGGCTCTGATGCAGGGTTAAATGACTTTCGATATCAAAGAAAGAAATCGCAGATCAAAAAGGCAACATTTTAAATCCAATCTTCAAATTCCACAACTCAAACAATTTTAGACATAAGCAATTTTCCGAAAAGAATGAAACAGTTGACCTCAAAACAATCCAAACATGTAGTATAGGGGAAACAAAAATAGAGTTCATGGATCCAAATGATTCTATGCAAGATAAAAATTAAGAGGAGGGTCCAAAATTTCAAAAATTTGGGAAAACAGTTGCAGCTGCAACAATTGGCGACTACCTGATGAACCTAGATCTCTGGACCATTTATTCCTTAAGTATAAGATTGTTTAACAATAAAACAAACATGTTGAATTCTTCTATATGTCTATACTTTCCAAATGGAAAATATATGTACTTTTAATCATTTATTATAGTCCAATTTAGGAGAATGGAAACCAAGATTTCCAAGTCAAGGTGACTCTTTTGAGGCCAAGAAGATGAGTTTCATTTATTACCTCTGTCTTCAGGTAGCTACCAGCTTGGGCACCATAGGATTGTAACATATGGTAAATAGAAATATTCATTTGTTCCTCATTCCCATGCCATTTTGCACTTTTGTGCTTTTGGACATTGGTCCTTTTCATATGAGTCCTCCTGCATGCCTTTCTTTCTGAATTTTTATTCAGGCTCCTCTATCGATAGTGTCCTTTTGTGTGAGAGATGTATTTAACTTTCAGTTCATGGACAAAGAAGAACTTTTGGCAATTTATTACTTATATGGTTCAATACTTTGTTTCGATACATATTGCTTTCATAGGAGCTTTTGACTCTTATTTTCCTTTTGGAATTCAATTCCTGGCATGGGATCATTTATATATAATATACTGTTTACCCTACTTCTTTTCCATGGGCCTTTTGTTGTCACTCCCTAGGACATTTTTAAATGTGAGATGGATGGAGCCTCAAAATAGTATTCCAGACCTTTTGATCCCGTTTTATTTTACAAGGATTAAGTAGGACTTCAATGTGTTCATAGCCATTCGGAAAAACTGCTAAACTAGAAGAAATTATTTTAGATAAAACAATAATACACAGTCTTACACTCAAGGACTTTAATCACTCCATAATTCTGATGCTCTCCATGCAACCAAAAGTTTGCCTCCTTTTTATTGAAATCAATCAAAATATAAACTAAAACAAAACATAAATAAATCAAAATAAACAACCAAATCAATTTATTTATGTACAAGATAAAAGAACAAAAACAAAACTCAAGAAAAATAAGGTTTGAGAACTAAACCATTTACTGGTAAGTTCTCTTCCCACCCCTATCAATCTTTCAATTTATATATTGAGGGGGCAAGATTTGCCACAATCTGGAAAGGGCCTACCCATAACTGTTGAAATTTCATGTGTTTTCCTTTCTCATCACGGGGGTGGTCCCACTTGAGAACCAAATCTCCCACCTTGAATTCTTTTGTTCCATCTTTGTGTTTATCAAACCATCTCTTTACTACCTCTTGTTGTTGTTTAAAACATTCTCTGGCCTTGGATCTAGATTCCTCTACTCTCAAAAGATTATGTATCCTTACCTGCAAAACTTCATTATCTGATCCTTTGGATTCCTGAGCTATTATGGAAGAGGGTAGCATGATATTGGGGGGTAGAATGACCTCTTTTCCATAAACAAGGGTATATGGGGACACACCTAACGAAGTATTGGGGGTGACTCTATTAGCCCAAAGAGCATTTGGTAACGCTGAGTGCCAACCCCTCTGATTTTCTATGACCATCTTTTTTAAAATCCTAATTAGATTCTTGTTTGTAGATTCAGCCAAACCATTTCCCTGTGGATAGTAATTATCAGAGTAATGCAACTTAATTCCTTTCTCATGAGAAAATGTAGTTAATATAATCGAGGAAAAGTAAGTAGCATTATCGAAAACTAAAGAAATTGGAACTCCAAACCTGGTCATAATATGATCTTGTAGGAAGTCCATGACCGCATCTTCATTTACTTTATGCAACCGAATGGCTTCGACCCAATGAGTGAAGTAGTCGGTTGTCATCAGAATATATTTGTGTTGCAAGGAAGAATTTGGCTTTATCTCTCCAATGATGTCCATCCCCCACTGCTCAAAAGGTTCGGTTATCATCACATGCTTTAATGGTCCTACTTCTTTAACCTGTCTTCCACCACACCTTTGACAAATGTCACATTTTCTGACATGAGCATGTGCATCTTTGAACAGTGTCAGCCAATAGTATCTGGGTCTGAGAATTTTATGAGCTGTAGTATCTCTGGAGAAATTTCCTCCAGCAGGCCCATCATGTAAATCTATCATTACCTTCTCTGCATCTTCTTTCTCTAAGAATCTGAGAAGAACTCCATCATAATTCTTTCTGAATAATATCCCTTCAACAATTTGATATGAGGATGATTTAAGACACAGTGCTCTTCTTTGTTTAGAATTCCAATGTTCTGGTAACAATCCCGCTTGAAGGTAATGCACAAGGTCTCGATACCAGGAGTCCGAAGCTGTGAAGAGAGGACATACATCCATTAAATGTAACTCAGCTTCGTCTTCCCAGTTATGTTCTTCATTGTCTTTACTTTCAGTCATCAGTCGGCACATCCTTGCCCTTTAAATATGGAGGCTGGCTTGAATTCGAGGTCATACTCTTGTAGAGTTGTTACCCAATTGCCTCTTCTTTCTCCTAACTCTTTTTTTACGAAAAGATACCTTATAGTTGGGTGTGGAATGATTACCTTTTTCCGGTTCTTAAGTATGTATGGTCTGAATTGTTTCACCGCTTTGAACACAACATAAGCTTGTTTATCCATGGCCAGGTAATTCAATTTGGCCCCTTGTAGACCAGTGCTCATAAATGATATGGGGAGCTCATCTCCCCCATCTTCCTTCTGGGTAAGCACCGCTTCCAGTGAATCATTGGATGCGAAAGTGTACAGAATAAAATCTTTCTCAAAATCCATACTTTTGAGGGAGGGTGTGTGCATGACAGCTGTCTTTATTTTACTGAATGCATTCTTCTCTACATCATTCCATTTGAATTGTACACTTTGCTTTACAATTTTTTGCAAAGGTTTGACAATTTGAGCGAAATCTGGCACAAACCTTCTCACAAAATTTATTGTCCCCATAAATGATTGCATGCATTTTTTATTATGGGGTAAGGGAATCTGTTCGATGGCTTTGATCCTTTCTGGGTCTATGGAGATCCCCTTATTAGAAACCACGTGACCCAATAGCTTACCTTCTGTAATGTAAAACATGCACTTCTTTGGGTTTAGTGAGATGACATATTTTCGGCAGCGTTCAAAAATATGCTTTATATGAAATGCATGTTCCTCTCTTTTCTTTGAGAATATCATGATGTCATCGAGGTATACTACAGCACTGCGGCCAATCAGACCATGGAAAGCTATGTCCATATCCCTCTAGAAAGTAGCTCCAGTGTTTATGAGTCCAAAGGGCATCCTGCTGTAAGCAAAAGTTCCCCACCTAGTCTTGAATGTCATTTTTAGTCTGTCTTCTTCAGCTACTAATACTTGATTGTAGCCTGAGAATTCATCTAATAAAGAGAATAGTTGAAAACCTGAAACCATTTGCAATATCTACTCCATGGGTGGAATGAGATAATTGTCTTTATATGAAGCGCGATTTAAGTTTCTAAAATCCACACATAGCCTGATTTCTCCAGATTTCTTCCTTACTGGTACCAGATTTGAAACCCATTCTGAGTGTCTAACCTTGAAGATAATTCTAGCATCCAATAGTTTCTTAACTTCACTCTGGATTAAAGGTTCTAATTTTGGATGCATTTTCCTTAGAGGCTGCTGATAAGGTTTGATTCAGGATCTGATGGGGATAACATGCTGGATAATATTGGTGTCATATGTCTTCAGATCTTCATACATGCTTGAAAAGAATTATAAACTTATCCCTTTCACCTAGGGAGCAACATTTTCCAAGATTCACATATTTGGGATCCATCTCAATCCCCAAATTAATCAACTCGAACTGTACAAATGGGCTATGAGTATTCACATTCGTTGGTCTTCTAAATTTCTCATTTAAATCAAACATCCGTTCTAAAGTCCTGACTCCCTTAGGAATAAAATTATCGAATTTTAACTCAACATAATGTTCTTCATCATCAATAATCGCCCCTTTGAAGGTCTTGTCATTTTTCAAGCATTCTATAATATGTTGATCATCATCAAACACTTGTATATTGGTAATCATATCTAGGACTGAAGGCCTGAAAAGCAATTCAATAGAGTACTAATTATTAGAGGGCACAAGCCTCGCAGCTAAGGTGGCCAACAAGTCAGCTGCTGCATTATTAAGTCTAGGAATCGATACAATGTTAAATGCATTAAAACATTTAAGTAAATCCCATACTTCATTTTGATAATCTTTTAAATGAGGAGAGATGCAATGTATTTGATTTCGAATTTGTTTCACAATTGTTTCAGAATATCCAAACACCTTCATATTTTTTTCCTTTAATTCAATTACTTTCCTTAATCCCTGAACTAATGCTTCATATTCAGTTGTTTTATTGGTACATTCAAACTCTAACCTACATGAAAGAAAATGTTTGTTTTTCTTAGGGTCAATTAGGACATAGCCGGCTCCCGACCCCTCCAAAGTTTTAGAACCATTAAAGAAAAGCGTCCAAAAATTGTTAAGCACTACTGTGCGAGAATTAACATATACATCTACAGCTAAGTCTATTATTTTACAATCGATTTCATCATCCTATGAAAAATGAAGGAGATCAGGCTGAGCGTCTGATGTATCGCTAGCTTCTTCCACTTAATAGTTTCCTGGTTCTAGCTCAATAAAGTAATTTCCCAAAACAGAATCAACTGGTTCATTTTTACCTTCGAACTGAGTAACATTGTGTTTCATGTGGGGTTACCTCAAAACTTTAATTTGATTTGGGCTTCCTTTATATGGTAGCCACAGATGCGACTAGTCCGAGGCAAAATATTCATTCAGTTTTGTCGACCAATCTCTGCTCAAAACAAGTCCATAAGCTTCCGATATGTTAGCCACCACAATATCAATGAATTGACACACCTTATAATTTGACGATAAGAAAACGAGAACATCCTCCATTTCCCCAATTACCTTCACATTTGTTCTATCCAACTAAACAACCTTCTAGGTAGATGGTTTAGGTTGTCCATTTATCTTTTCACAGACTGACAGCGGCATGACGTTGACTGATGCCCCCAAGTCTACTAGGAAGTTATGCACATTGTGGTTTAAAATTTCAAAAGTAAGGAGAAAAGGTGGATTCTTGCTTTTAGGCTTACCTCCCATACTTGCGTCACCAATTTCTTCTTCTTGGGGTTGATTGTCAGTGGGAAGCCTCTCCTTTGAGAATTTAAGTGCTTTCAATAGATTTTCTTTCTGTTGCGATACATTGCACATTTCAAATAATGAGAGCTTTACCCTTACCTTTTTATGTCCTCCACAATGTCATAATCCATCTTATGTTCTATGAGATTTGATTTTACATCATTTATTTTTTCTTTACTAGGCTTAGTAGGCATGTTGACATGTCTAGGATTTTGACTAGTGATCGTAAATTCTGGAATTTTATTAGTTGTGGAGTTGTTTTGAAATTTATTGACATTCTTTTGAAGTCTTTTGATCTTTGGGAGAATAAAACTATCTTCCTTAATCAACCCTTGGCTTCTCGTCATTACATTTGTTTCCAGGATGCCCTCGTGTTTCAAATCCTTTTCTTCCTTGGCATCAAACAACGATAGACAGTCCCATAAAACCATAGCTTCATCCTCATGTTTTTCTGTTGATTTATTGTTGTCTTTCCCTTCTTCATCGTTGTCTTCAGTTAATTTGGAATCCAACAGCTGATTCATAACCAACGTCATTGAATTTATCCATTGAGGACAATTCTTTTCAGAATGGAGTTATTGGTGGAAAGTGCAAAAGTTATCCATTCCTACCTCCGTTAAGTTCATAGATGTGGGGTTGTGTGGAGGGGGTTTGGATTGATTGTTATCTTCCCTTTTCTTGTAATAAGGCTTGTAGAAAATTTGGGCTTCCTTTTCCTTTTCCAAGTTGATGATTCTGTTAGAAAGCTTCTACATCATCTTTTCCATTCCTTCGAAATCTGGTGATTGCTCCTCTTTGGGCTTAGTAAACAACAAAGCTTTCCTCCCAACATTTTTTTCTCCTGGTCGTTCAAGATAATATTCGATACTCTCCCTTTTAGCCTCTACTCTCTCCGCTTCCTCATAAGTCTCTGCTAGCATAGGTTTGGCCTTCATTTTAGCAAACATGGCCAACTCGGGTCCTAGAGCTGAGGTGTAATATTCAATCAGGACTTTATCTAAGGGTTTGTCAGCTTCAGAAAAATTCTTAAGATAGGCTGCGAATCTTTGGGTAAAACTATGCACCTTCTCTTTTCTTTCTTTCTTTAAGGTGCATAGTCCTTTCATGAAAGTTGCATGAGTTTTTTGGGTTGCATACTTACTTCTAAAAATCCTTTCAAAGGTATCCCAATCTAGGATAGAGTTTGCAGGCAAGCCAAAGTACCATGATGTTGCTGCTCCCTTAAGGGTGTGTGGAAAAGGTCTACAAACTACATCCTCATATTCCCCAGCCCTTAATCCTTCTATTGCCAAATAGAAACTTTGCAAATGGTCATCTACTAACATCTTCTCATTTGGATCAAACTTGGGCAACATATTTTTGAAAGCTTGAGGTAAATCGTGCAAAGGAGGAATTAGGTTTAAAGGTGACATGGCTTTCCAGGAAGGTGGTGGATTTGGTGGGTTGGGTGGCTGATTTGCATTTACGCCTGCCATGATTCTGGGTGGAGAGTGAGGTGTTGAATGAATAGGAGTATGAACAGGAGAACCATAAGGGGTATCTGGGACTACTTGATTCAAAGGTTGTACAAATTCATGTAAGTTTGTTTCTACAAGTTCTTCCAAATCTCCAACCAACACTGGGTCTTCCAATATAGGACAATCTTTCTTTTTATAGTCTCTTATGGGAAAGTTAGGGATAATCGGTAATCCTCCAGTCTTCTTCACGTATTCCATAGTGTGTCTCCTTAGATCATTAACAACTTCATTATCGACAGAATACAAGTGCTCTGTACCCTTCTCTTTGGGAATTGGATTGGAAAGCAAACTGCTTTTCGAACTGTCACCGATGGAATAATTTCAATAAAACATATTTCCTCGGCTAGCCATGCACTGGCGGCCCTCCTTCTAGTGCCAGAAACTGTTGAGGCCTAGAAATTTGCAAGCAACAACAGCAAGGGATTCTCCCCAGTCAACGTTCCCAACTAGCCCGTGACTATTTGGTGTAAGGAATCCGTCCAGTTTGCAGTCTGGCTATCATAGGTCAAGTAACAAAAATAAAAGGTTTTACCAGTTGCAGCTCATTTGACCGTATATTTTTTTGTATTTTTGACTTTATGTATGATATGCAAGTGCCTATCTAAGATGCAGATTGATTGAGAATGCAAGGAGTGGTCACAATGTGATGTGTAGGTTCTTACCTCTCGTCTTAGACTCTCATGCATCTAAATCACACACAACAAAGAAAAACAACACTAAATAAGATGTCCCTAGGGAACCAAATATTAATTCATGAGTAATGTAATATTGTTCACATATTAAGACAAATCACAGATAGCTGCTCTTAGAATCAAAACACGTAAACATGAAGAAAGATATACATGACAAGATAGCTCATCAACAGTTAAAACCTCCATTACTCATAGTGGAAATTATCATAGAATAAACCAGAGAACATTCAGATAAGAAAATCGGTTCAAAAAGTTAGAATGCTCTCAAAGTTAATAAAACACAGTTGAAAATGAAATAGTTCCCCTTCAACATTGTTCATTTATCACCTTTGAACATTCCACATAGCACCTTCTCCATTAGGAAAAATTATAATTTTATTATTGTAAAATGAAGTAGTTCCTCTTACGACAAGTGGTTCACAAGTTTTTCCAAGGAAAAATCCCCTAGTCCTTCTAACTTTCCTATATTTTATACAAAACAACCAAACCTCTAGGTTTCCCCCGCCCCCTGACCTTCCAGCTCCCCGGACCATTTTAATCTCACAATTTTGTCTTTTTGTGAGTGCTCATGATTCATATAATGTGTTACATTTTGGATTTAAACTTATGAGTACTTCGTAAAACGAGATCAGCTCGGTAACTGACGGACCCTTTCCAAGCCTGGGCTTCTGTTTCCATCGATTCTGCCTTGTCTTTTATTTGTCCTTTTTTAGTTCCCATTGATTTCAGAACAAACTCTGCTTATCACTTTTCAGCCAACTTTCCTCAGCTTTATCATTCAACTATGTCTTCTTGCAACAGTAATCTGAAGAATCTTATGAGTCCGTCTGCAGTTAAAACAAAAATTCATCATTAATTAGGACTGCATCTTTTCAATAAACTTAAACCACACTAAAAATAAAACCAATCATCAAAATGAGGCCCTGTACTGCACTCTCATCGTGAAAACCTTAACAAGAATCAGAAACCACCGCTACCCACAGAAGGGTTAAAACTCACAAAACGGCAGGAAAAACCTTATCAGTGGCTTGAACCATTAAAACATCAGTAGGATAGTCTTACTCATAGCCACAACGGTGGGTTTTAGATGGACAATGAGTTCCATGGGACCATTAAGCCTATCAACATCGAAAATACTAAACAATAAAGCATCGGGCATAAACTCATTGTCGGCAAATAGAATGACATAACGTCGGGAGGTTAGCACATTATGTAGCCATAATGGTGGAAGATGAAAAGACTAAGGGCTTTGTGGAAAATAAACATATCAGTGAAAACTGTAACAAAAACATCAATGAGTGGAGTAGTTACAATGGCAGACTCTTATTTTACTCAAAATCCGCAATGGCAGAAGGCAATCAGACTACCACCTTCAATCAAAGTTATAAAACTTTCCGATATGGTGGAGAAAAATCGTGAAAATGCTAAGTGCTCAGAAAATCTTAAGGTTGTACAGCGGTCTAAAAAGCTCATCTCATCTCCAAAATAGTGGCTTCATAAAGATAAAAGAACCACTGAATCAAACTTTATCCAACCTTAGACAGTGCAAAGCAAGTCGAAATAATAATGTCACAGCATCAGAGCAGTGAAAGCTATCCATCAGAAAAATCATTGTTCAGCTTCCGCAATGGCGGCCTCATAGGGAAATATGGATCTGATGCAGGGTCAAATGACTTTCAATATCAAAGAAATAAATCGCAAATCAAAAGGGAAAAATTTTAAATCCAATATTCAAATTCCACAACTCAAATAGTTTTAGACATAAGCAATTTTCTGAAAAGCACAAAACATTTGACCTCAAAACAATCCAAACATGTAGTAGAGGGGAAACAAAAATAGAGTTCATGGATCCAAACGATTCTAGGCAAGATAAAAATTAAGAGGAGGGTCCAAAATGTCAAAAATTTGGGAAAACAGTTGCAGCTACAATAGACTAGTAAAGAACCTATAGGATAAACTCACAACAGGTTGGACTACTCCCTAGTGGAGTCACCAGTTCTGTTGTTCAGGAAATTAAACCCTTGTAGCCTAGGGTCTGGGGTTACCAGCTTACTATTAGACTTGCAGACAATTAGTTTTTACAGAATATGGAATGAGAATAGGAAAATATCTTGGCTTACCCAGTTTATGATGGTTGATCCAAGCTTGGTCTTCTCTCTCTCCAATCTCCTCCAAATCTTCTAGGAATGTTCCTCTTCACCTACAAAGAGAAAATTCTTCAATCAATATCTCATAGATATATAAATCAGAGGTTAGATGAAAAACATATTAATAATATAATTGAACATATTCACTAAACCAACATACATGAGACAAGCACAATACAATATTGGAAGAAGAATTATCTTTATTAACAAACAATGAATAGGTAAGAATACAACCCAGCTTCTGACACAAGGACTCCTATGCAACCAAGGACTCTGAGTTCTGTTGCTCCAAGACTATAAAGGTATACCACTAGCATAAATTTTCTCTCCTAAAATTGATTGATTAGCCTCATCCCAAGACCTTTATTTATACTTTGGGAAATAGAGAGGTTTCGAAGGTTAGGATGGTTGAGACAATTGCGATAATTATGGTTTAGGGCCCAACTAATCTCATCTAATCTTGATTTCTATTTTTTAAGGTCAAATTAAGGTATACACAAGTATTAATATAGGCAAGGCATGTATGATATTACCCTCGTTAGCACTAGACCCCTCCTCTCTCTCTTTAACCCTTCATAACCCCCTCTCTCACTCTCACCACCCTACTCCTCCCCAACCCCCTCTCTCTCTCTCTCTCTCTCTCTCTCTCTCTCTCTCTCTCTCTCTCTCTCTCTCTCTCTCTCTCTCTCTCTCTCTCTCTCTCTCTCTCTCTCTCTCTCTCTCTCTCTCTCTCTCTCTCTCTCTCTCTCTCTCTCTCTCTCTCTCTCTCTCTCTCTCTCTCTCTCTCTCTCTCTCTCTCTCTCTCTCTCTCTCTCTCTCTCTCTCTCTCTCTCTCTCTCTCTCTCTCTCTCTCTCTCTCTCTCTCTCTCTCTCTCTCTCTCTCTCTCTCTCTCTCTCTCTCTCTCTCTCTCTCTCTCTCTCTCTCTCTCTCTCTCTCTCTCTCTCTCTCTCTCTCTCTCTCTCTCTCTCTCTCTCTCTCTCTCTCTCTCTCTCTCTCTCTCTCTCTCTCTCTCTCTCTCTCTCTCTCTCTCTCTCTCTCTCTCTCTCTCTCTCTCTCTCTCTCTCTCTCTCTCTCTCTCTCTCTCTCTCTCTCTCTCTCTCTCTCTCTCTCTCTCTCTCTCTCTCTCTCTCTCTCTCTCTCTCTCTCTCTCTCTCTCTCCCTCCCCCCCTCTCTCTCACTCTCTCCTACTCCCCCTCTCTCTCTCCCTCTCCCTCTCTCCCTCCCTCTCTCCATCTCTCCCTCTCTCTGTCTCAGCCCTACTACCCCCTTATTACTAGAACCCTTGTCTCTCTGTCTCTAACCCTTGATAAGCACCTCTCTCACTCTCTCACAACCCTAATCCTCCCCAAACCTTTGTCTCTCTCTCTCTATCTCTCTCAACCCTATTACACCCCTCTTCTCTCCCTCTCAACCCTACTGTACCCCTTACCATTGGACCCCTATTCTCTCTCTCTAAACCTTGAGAACCTCCTCTCACATTCTCTCACCACCATTTTACTTCCTAACCCTCCCTCTCCTCCCCTTTATCTCTCACTCTCCCCCTCTATCTCCCACTCTACCTCTCTCCCTCTCTCTCTCCCTCCCTCCCTCCCTCTCTCTCCCTCCCTCTCCCTCCCTCTCTCTCGCTCTCCCTATCTCTCTCTCCCTCTATCGCTCCAATTGTCCCTCTCCCTGTCCCCTTGACCCCCTCTCTCCCTCTCTTTCCTAGTCCCACTCTCTCCCACTCTCCCTCTCTCTTTCCCTTTGTCTCTCCCTCTCACCCTCTTCCTACCTCTCCCACCCTATCCCTCTATCCCCCTCCCTAGCTCTCTCCCTCTCCCCCTCTCTCTCTCTCTCCCTCCCTCCCTCCCTCTCTCTCCCTCCCACCCTCTCTATCTCCCTCCCCCCCCCCCCTCTCTCTCTCTCCCTCTCTCCCTCCCTTTATCTCCCTCTCTTTCCCTTTCTCTCTTAGCACTACTACCCCCCTTACAACTAGAACCCTTCTCTCTCTCTAACCCTTGATAACTCCCTCTCTCCCTCTCTCACAATGCTACTCCTCCCCTATGCTTTTTCCCTCTCTCTCTCTCAACCCTACTACACCCCTCCTCTCTCTCTCTCTCATCCCTACTATGCCCCTTACCAATAGACCCATCTTCTCTATCTTTCTCTTTAACCCTTGAGAACCTCCTCTCATATTCTCTCACTACCCTTCTCCTTCACAACCCTATCTCTCCCTCTCTCTCTCCCTCCCTTTCTTCCCCCCCCCCCCCCCCCCCCCCCTTCCTCCCCCCCCCCCCCTCTCTCTCACTCTCTCTCTCTTGCCCCCCCCTCTCTCTCACTCTCCACTTCTCTCCCTTTCTCTCTCTCTCTCTCCCTCCCTCCCTCCCTATCTCCCTCCTCTCCCTTCCTCTCTCTCCCACACTCCCTCCCTCTCCCACTCTTCCTCCCTCTCCTAGTCCCACTCTCTCCTATTCTATCCTACTCTCTACCTCTCTCCCTCTATCCCACCCCCTCTCTCCCTCCCTCCCTCCCTCTCTTAGTCCTACTACATCCTGTTGCTGCCTTTCACACACCTGGGTCACGTGGCAGAAATATTCAAGCCACTCAGTGTGTCCTTGGGGGCAAGTCTCAAGTCAAGGCTATCACCTTGTTCTTGACTCCTCTATTTAGGCTCAAATCCTAACGAAGCCAAGGGGGGTAGACCCTATTAAGTTACTAAGGATAATTGCTTAGTGTTGTGATGTTTAAATTGAATGAGTTATTTAGGAGTTTACAATTTAACTGTAGATAATCAAAGATGGCAAGATGTAAAAGATGAGCACATGAAAGCAAAATGCTAAGACACAATATATATATAGTAAGAAATTAACCAGTGCCTTAGAATGGAGTCAAAAATAGAATCAATATGCTTGCATGTGCTTGGAGTGAATGTTTTGTGATTGCCTCTTGGTATGTTTTAAGTTAAATGTGAAGTATGAGTTGATTAAATTAGGCAAAGGGGGGACTCCAGATATACCCGAGAGTACTTGGATTATGTCCAAAAATAAACCTTCATGGCTACCTGCAAGGAATATGTGGGATGAAATGGAGTCTCTGGGGCTATTGTTCGTAACGCACCCATTAGGGTGTGACAGAGATCGACGCCCCGAGGTCACTTTTGAGAAGTTCCCGCTTCCTTTGGGTATTTTTCCACCATAGAGGTCTGATCTAGGTGTTGGATTTTCACTTGATGGTTTTCCAATTGGGGAGAGTGAGTCCTAATTATGCTAGTCACCCAAGTTCTTTTGATACAACTTGACTGATCGGACGAACCGCAGCCAAGTGCAGAGCATACACATTGGAGTCTTGTAAATTTTAATAAGTTTTAAACTGGGTGTTCTTGTTTAAAAGAAAACCCTCCAAGAACCTCTTTCGATACAAGTGGATCTCAATCGAGGAATTGAGGAGGGGTAAATTTTATAGTTGCTTATAAACAAATGATAGAAAAAAGCAAACAGTTACACAATTCTATTTTCTTAATTAATCCTACCACGAATTTCTTTCCCCTTTCGGGTCAATCGGGAAATCATGGGGTAAGTATTACGATTACTTTGAAATGTAATATATGGAGTATGGAATTAATAACAAAATCAAGTATACTACCCTGCAAATTAGATCAATGCTAGTAAAAAGGAAATAAGCAGAAAGCGACGAAAAGGGCACCGATGCAAATCCCCCCAGGGGGGATGGGGAATGGGCTCGAAAGAGCCTATTCCAAAAATGATTTTATTTATTATTGGTTATAGAATCAGTGAACTGAAATTATCAGAAACTTCTTGGTCCTTATACAGGCTGAAACCAAGATTTTACAACTTTGGAAAAGTTTGAGTTTCTAGTGAAAAGGGAGACCCCTGGGGGGATTTGAGCGCTCCTGAGGCCACTTCGGACAGCAGCTTCCTTTATTTTCTATAAGACATACTAAAATAAATAAATCATGTCAGAATAACAAACACCCAAAATAACTTTAAGAGTACCTTTGGATCAGCCTACCTTATCTCAGAAAAAATGAAGTTGAGACTAGCTAAAACAAATGAAAGGGAACCAAGGAAAGCTTGCTATTTGTGCAGCCAATGAAAATGCACTGATATTGCAGAATATTAAATTTTATAACAGAAAAAGGAAATCTAATGCATGTGATCTACAATTTTTCTTTAAAATTCATGCAAAAAAGACGATTTCCCTAAAGCTAGATCTAGAATGATTATGAAACTTTTTTGAGTGCAAGATCTAGACTGTGAGCTATTAAATATCAGATCTATGTGTATTTTACTTTGATGAAATAGATACAAATGAAATCAAAGATATGAATTGAACAAAGTAACCGGGTAAAGTGTTGATTTTGAGGGAGGAAGAGGAGGAAATAAATGCTGGTTTCCTTGAAGATCCACGGTAGAGCTTTCAGGTGGAATGTCGAGGGACTATGCCTTTGAAATGTTTTCAAGAGAATGAATAAGCAAGCTAGATCAGCATCCTCTCCAAAGTATGAACCTAAAACTTAGCTGAAATCAAAGAACTTGCCAAGAAACCTGTGAGATCCAATTAGTACATACAAAGAGATTCAAGATAACATGCATATAAGCTTATAGGACATGCTAGATCTATATCTATAAACATGCATCAAAGGAGAGTGACAGTCAATAAAATTATTGAACAACACCTTTCCTATCAAGATTGTAATAAGCTGATTACCAATCTTAACCACAGATCTACAAGCAACTAGCAAGAAATGAAAACAGATACAGGTTACCTCAGTAAAATAATGGCAATAATCATCCACACATATAATGGCATAACACTGTCTAGCCTCCAAAGCTTTTCTTTATTTCAAATGAATAATTACAACAGTACAATAGCAACAGCACCTCAATCCTAGTTCTCACTCCTAGAAGAGGCTGCCGTGCTTGGATATATACAAAAACTAGATCCGGCCTAGGGGGGCGCAAATACCAAGGAGATAGACCAAATATGCTGATGGAGAGTCCATCAATGCCTGATCTTTGTCTAACTGAGCTAGATATGAGTCTCACTGAGTGCAATTGTCAATCGAAGAGCTGATCTGACTGACACCTCAACCTCTTGACTGAAGCATCCACCAAAACTCATCCAGATGAGCCAAAACATGTTGAGGAGAGAGGGAGGGAAAAATTCCCCATAAAGGATGCTGAAGATCAACTCTGGATCTGACTTGATCACCTCCTTCAGTCAAGGATTTGTCAGATCTAGTCAATCTGCTTCAGATCTGACTGATTTCAATCAAATCAGCTGAGAATCCATTGATTTATGATTTTGTATTTGCTCCATTATTCATCAATTTAGTAATTAAAATAATCAATAATTGATTTTTGGGGATTTCTGACCTGAGTGATGGAAAATCACTCAAAACTAGGAAATAGTGGGCCCATGGGTTTACATGGTGCTCCTAGCTTGAAAATAAGCACCTACATGACTAAAACTGATTATTTGGCCCACTTTTATTACAAAATCAATTTTTCCAATTAAACTATTAAAAAATAGCCCAAGTTTTGAAAAAATTAAATTTTTAATAAAAAACACTGAAAAAACCAAAAAATTGAAAAATTGAAAAACACCTAGGGGGACTTAGACATGTTCATATGACTCACTAATGATGTCTAGCATGTTTATACATTGACACATAGACTATAATAACCTCAATAGGCCTAAATGCCAAGACAACCACCCCAACTTTGGAGGTATGGAGTGAAAAAACTTAGAAATTATCAGTCGTTTATTCAACAACCAATAATAACCAAGGGAAAAAACACCCTGGGCTGATCGGATTGACAAATAAAGTCTAAGAGACCGATTCTTTTACAGACACTATCATGCTAGAACATTTATTACAACTCCCTCATGGGGTATGAACATGTGATATAGTACAACAAGCACTTCCCAGAAGTACTTCCACGGGTCTTCTGACGTCCGAACAAGTTATCCTTGTCTGGTTCACCAGGCTCACTTGATAAAAAACCACTAAGTACAACTTAGGTGGTAACACATCCCTTACCACTATACCCCTCTTCTATATCTCTCTCAACCGGTTGATAACTCCTCACTCTCTTCCTCCCTCTCTCCCTCTCTCAATATCCCTCTCCCTCCCTCTCCCCACTCTCCCTCTATCTCTCCTTACACCTCTCTCTCTTTCCCTCTCCCTCCCTCACCCTGCCTCTCTCT
>LPNX010994028.1:358244-376587 GCA_001517045.1 Pseudotsuga menziesii
AGCCCTACTACCCCCCTCCCCACTAGAACCCTCCTCTCTCTCTCACCCTTGATAAACCACTCTCTCACAACCCTACTCCTCCCCAACCCTTTCTCTCTCTCTCTCTCTCTCAACCCTATTGCAACCCTTACCACTACAGCCCTCCTCTCTTTCTCTCAACAATACTACACCCCTTACCACTAGAGCCCTCTTCTCTCTCTAAACCTTGAAAACCTCCTCTCACATTCTCTCACCACACTTCTACTTCCCAACCCTCCCTCTTCCCCACCTCTCTCTCTATCCCTCTTCCCCCCTCTATCTCTCACTCTCCCTCTCTCCCTCTTTCTTTCTCTCCCTTCCCCCCTCCCTCTTTGTCACTCCCTCTGCCCCCTCATTCTCTCACTCTCCCTCTCTCTCTCCCCCTCCAACCCTCTCTTTCCCTCTCCCCCTGACATTCCCTCTCCCTCCCTCTTCCTCTCTCTTCCTCTCTCTTTCCTAGTCCCACTCTCTCCAACTCTCCCTATATCTCTCTCTCTCCATTTATCTCACCCTCTCCCTCCCTCTCCCTCACTAACTCTCTCCATCTCCCCCTCTCTCTCACTCTCTCGCACTCTCACACCCTCTCTTTCTATCTCTCTCACTCCCTCTCTCCCTCCCTCCCTCCCTCTCTCCCTCTCCCCATCTCTCTCACTCTCTCCCTCTCCCCCCCTCTCTCTCTCCCTCTCTCACTCCCTCCCTCCCTCTCTTTCCCCCTCTCTTTTAGCCCTACTACCCCCATTACAACTAGAACCCTCCTCTCTCTCTCTCTAAACCTTGATAACCACCTCTTTCACTCTCTCACAACCCTACTCCTCCCACACCCTTTTTCCCTCAGTCTCTCTCAACCCTACTGCACCCCTTACCATTACACCCATCCTCTCTCTCTCATCCCTACTGTGCCCCTTACCACTAGACCCCTCTTCTCTCTCTCTCTCTCTATTACAACTGATTTTACCACACATGGTTGATCACACTTTTATGGCCTTCCCTATCCCTCTGCAGACTATTTGGACCCCATGGACTATTTTTGTACCTTTGATGCTTTCAAGATCATCCCTAAAAACACTCATTATTTGTTGTACATGACTTTTAATCCCTTTATCACGTATATACACGGATATTATTCTTAAACCCAAGTACATCGGGATGCGTGCAAAATGCCAAATGTTTTTGGAGTTTTCCTTGATGTGGATCTGAGTCACTTGTCTCTTGACCTTCCATTACCCCATTGAAACACTATATAAAAAACCCTTTGGATATATTGAAGAGGAGGAATTGAAGAGCAAGAAAACTATAGTCCATTATTGTCGTAGATTGCTTATACTTGATTCTGCATCCCTTTGTCCCTTAGAGCACTTTGTGTTCTTCCCAAGCTTGACTTTGCGTGTGAGCTTCCTATCGAGAGATGGAGGATTGAGGTGGTGGAGGCCCAGGTGGAGGACTCAATTTCTTTGGTTCGTAGACGTGCCAACAGAGGTTGTGACTTATGGAATCTATGATTCACTTAATAGAAATATCTTTTCCTGTCCAATGATGTGCATTTAAATGAATATTGAATCCATGGATGTGTTTAATTGCTTATGTATCATTGATTATATATGATAGAGTAGGCCTAACATTATATTATATAGCATTCTTGCCTTGTTTACTTTTGTTAAGAGTAAATTTCTAATGAAAGTAGGATTGGAAAAAGCTCAATGGGGCTCTACTACAACCATCCAGAATAAGATATGTGTCGAGATGCTTTAGTGTTAGATGTTTTATTTCTCTTAGATATTGGGAAGGGATTGATTTTTGCAGTTTCTTTGTCTATTGTGGTACACCCTAATCCATAGGAAGTTTTTTTCGTAACAGAATTGGCGACCATACTGGGGAGGTTCCTAGTTTTTTTTATTTGGGGGTTTTCGGCATACAATGTGATTTTATTGCTCTGATTTTTTTGTTTTTGTCGGGTCTAGGGGCATGATTACCCAATAGTATCCTTGAGAAGTAAATTTTGTCTCAGTTTTTCCATTTACCTTATTTTCTATCTTTTTCTTCCTATACGTGGGTTTTTCTTTCACAGTCGCCTCTACACGTGGGTTTTCTTGGAAAAATTGTGTATGTACGTGGGTTTACTGAGAACAGTCGCGTATGCCCTGATTTTTTGTTTTTTGGGGAATATTAAGTGTTTCTAGGTGAGTTTGGGTGATTGCTGAGTCTTCTTTAATGCTTCTAGAGTCTGTATCTCCCCTTTGTTTCTGACTAGATATTTTTTTTTATTTGATTTTTGGAAAATGTTCTTGTCATTCCATTTTCTATTTTTTGTTTTGAGATTAGTGCATTAGGTCTCTTTTACCTTGGTGCATTGTTTGGCTTCCATTTGTGAGTGCTTGCAGAGTTTGAGGGTTGTAGAGTCATATGTTTTCTTTTTATCTCATTTAATTCAAAAATACAAAAAAAAAATTGCTTTTTTGCATTGTTATACATTTTTTGCATTTTGCATCTAGCATGGTACTTGCATTAGGTTTTCTTGGTGAATATTAGTCAAATTTTCATATAGGAAATGATTGCATATACATTTGAAGGAAAAATTTTGCACTTCATGTAGTAGCATACCCTATTTTTCATTCGACATAGTGCATTTGCATTGATTGCTAGGTGTGAATTTTACTTTTTGTTGTTTCATAACATCATTAGTTGCACATCCATTTACCCTTTGAGTAATAAAGCCAATTAAAATAAACGCATAATAAAATGAATTACACATTTTTTTTTTCTAGGGTGCACCAACAAGACTAGGTTTTAGGGTCTTGGAATAGTTCATTGTAAGTCAATTATCCAATACCACTAAACAAAACAATTAGATTTCTGTCCAAGTGAGAGTGTGAAATCCTTTATATAATTAGTGTTTCTCAGGATCCTCCTCTTATAAGGGAGTTAAGCACGAGGAAATGTGAGCGGTTATGATTGGGATGACCCTTGGTTGTAAATGAGTAGCATCAAAGATATTTCTAGGATTGTATTCGTATCTGGGGGCTCTTTCAAGAGTTTCAGGCTTTGCTACCCTACCCATACGGTCAATCCCACCTGTGACTATCTTCTTGAGCATTGATTATATTGAGGTGACCTTAGTTACCTTACCTAGGTTATCGAGGAGGTATTTGCAGAGGTTATTCTGTAGATGTCCTATCCAGGTAGGGGTCGAACAACACAGTCTCTATATGCATTGAAGATGAGGACCATTATAATTGGTTACGAACCTCCACTTGTTATGTATGGGATTCTCAAGCCTCTCCTACGTGATACATACCTGCTTCATTCGGGAGCTCACATATCCTACCCTTGTTTGCTTGCGATTTGGCTTACATTTTATAGATGTATGCTCTGTGCACGCTAGTTTGCCTAGGGTTTGTGTAATTAGATCGAGTCTTTTTATTTTTTAACTCATTGTAGATTCGGGTGCGGCACCCCACCATTATCATCATTTAGTAGTACTTCTGCCCCTTCCATGTATCCTCCTCCTTTGGGAGAGAGAACTAGACAGTCTAGGTGGATTACTTCTCACTTTGATTCACACACCATGGGAGATCATGAGGATGAGATTCCATAGTTGTCTTCTCCACCTCATGAGGTTGGGGATAAAGATCCTATTAGAACATATGATTCTTCACACAAAAATCCTTCACGATTTGGTTATGATCCCTCATTCACATGTCGTCGGTATTGGTTTCCAGGCAACACGACTCACCATGAACCTATAAGCACTAGTCATGTTAGATATGACATGTCTGATATCACTGCACCTGATTCGACACATTGTGTTGAGTCAGAATTTGGTCCTAGCACTACGCCTAGGGGAACTCCCGTCCCTTTCCATGCGGAGAGATTTGGGGGCACTAGTCACAATCCACCCTCCATCCCTGTGGTGGAGGAAGCTTCACATGTTCATCCTAGACCTAGTGTTAGTAATCCTATGTGGATACCAAAACTGAGACGACTGAACATTGGGAACACCACTTACATTCCTTCACATGTCCCTTTTTATTCAAACCTTGTTCCTTTGAATGCTTTTTTAATGACTCATCCTCCCCCTAGTTCACGTGGGCCTTCAAGATGAAATGTTGCTACTAGCCATGTTCATTCTGCAACTACTCAAATGGTAGTATCTCAAATTCAAGTACCTCCTGTTGTGTCAGCAGGTCATGTACCTATTTTTGGATCATCTCATGTTCTAGATTCTGGAGCTTTCCATACCCTTAACTATGGAAATTCTCATGGTACATCCCATGGAACACCTTATGGATCTTCTCATGGACATTCGTATGGAGTGCACTATGGAAAAAACTATCAACTGTATGGGTACGAGTATCAACAACCCACTTGCTCTTCCAATTATGGCTTTGTAGTGCCTCATAATCAAGGCACCCCACATCATAATGCTTCCATGTAAGCCTACATGGGTCAAATGGGAGAATTTTATTATGGACAAGGCCATGGTATTTATAACAATAAACCTTACACGAATAAAAACTACCAGGGAGTGTGGAATCGACCGGCTTAACCTAGGCTCCCTTTATTTGCAACTTTGAACTTACTTGATTTGTCGAGATTGATGAACAATCCTATGTCTCATAACCCGGCATGGTCAACTATCTCTAATAAGATTCTTTCAGACATTCAAAAGTTTGAAGGTAAGGCTAGTGAAGATCCTGGTGATCATGTCACCACTTTCCACCTTTGGTGCTCTTCCAATTCTTTACATGACAATTACATTTGTTTGAGGCTATTTCAATGCACCCTAATAGGTCCTGCAGCAAAATGGTATATGGAGTTACCGGGGGGCTTATGTTGCATTTGATGATATTGCAATGACTTTCCTTAATCATTTCCAACTACCCGTACGTTACGAAGTCGATACTGAACTCTTGTTGACCTTCCAGCAAGATAAAGCCACACACATTTTGGATCATATTCAAGAATGGCGTAGATGAAAATGGTTAATCAAAGCTTTTATACCACCATATTTTCTTCTTGAGTGGTTCCTCAAATATTTATTACCTTACATAGCGAAGTATGTTTCGACATCCAGAGTTCAAAATGAGGAACAGGCTATTTTTAGGGAACAAGAGTTGGATTTGATCTATGGTCAATCCAGACTTTTGTATGAGATTATACCCAATGCTCCTAGGTCCAATTTTGACCCCAAGGTCAATCCTAGGCCACATGCTGATGGTATTGTGGGATGTACAAGTACCAAACCTGTGGAATTGGTTGTGAAACAAGTGAGCTAATTTTCAATTAACCAGTCTATGTTGAAACAAGATACGGATTTGTCTCAATCCACCCAATCAACGAATGTACTTTCTGTGCAAACGTTGAACCTGAAAGGAAACCAAGCCTGGAAGGAATAAGAAAAAAGGAAAAAATAATCATAAGGGTGGGAACAAGAATGAAAATGATAATAATAATGACAAGAACACTAATTCTAGGGGGACAAGAAGTCTAAACATAAGGTGAGTTTTCCTTGCAAATTGTGTAAGGAGGACCATCTCACTCACTTGTGCCCTCGTATGGAAGATGCCTCGAGGTTCATAGCATAGGTCCCATATTTGCTAACTAATCCTTTACCCAACAATCAAAATATGAACTCGAGGACCATTGATCCTCGTTGTGCATCAAGTGGAAATCAAAACCTGCCGGAGGCCACTAGTGGTCATGGGTGCATCAACATTATGAGTGCTGCTAAGGTTGTGACTCATACGAAAGGCTATGGTTCTTCACAACCAGACCTTGGGAAAGAAACTTCCCCACCTGAGAGCCCTTTGTGAATAAAAAATCCTATGGATAAACCTAAAGCTCCACCTCGCATTCCTAAGGGATTCTTAAAGCCTTCAATGCATAATCCTAATGCCCGAGCTACCCAGCACTATTCAGTTGTTGAGGATTTGGGCCAGAATCCTTGTGCAATGTCCACATTAGAAGTGCTTCAGAGTTGTCCTCCATAGAGGAAAGCTTTGTTATCTGATCTTGGGGTCAGTGATGATGACTCTTCTACTATAATCAAATTTGAAACCATGGGAGTACAACCTCGCTTGCCTTACTACGTGTCTCTTTTGATTCATGTAGAATGTATTAACAACACCATCAAGCATACTATCATTGATGAAGGTGATGCGACTTCTATGATGTCTTTGTCTTGTTGGAAGGGCTTAGGTTCTACCGAGTTGTCTTAATCTGATACTATGTTAACAGCTTTCAATGGTAGATGGTTTTAGTCACATAGAATTATTCCTTCCTTAAAATTCCAATTGGGAGAAAATACCATCGTGATCGAGATCGAGGTGGTTGATGCGCCCCTTGAATACAATATTTTGTTGGGTCGTAATTGGATGTATAGTATGCAAGTCGTAGCTTCTTCCCTCTTTCAAGTGATATGCTTTCCATTTAATGGGAAGATTGTTACGATTGATCAGATTTCATTCCAAAATCCATGTGTTAATGCATCATCAGGAGCTTCTATCCCGATTATCGATCATTCTCAGCCAGCAACTGGGAGTGTGGGCGTAGGTATGTATTTTTCTCTTATGGGAACCTTTAATTTCCTTGCACCCATTTTTATGATTGAGTCTAGTTTTGGTGGGGATTCATCCTCATTGAATTCGATTTCTTTTTGCACTACCCACATGGAAGATACTTGGATTCTTCCTTCACCGAGTACTTTGAGTGTGCCCACTGAGACTGACATGCCATTTCCTACAATGATGGTGGCTTATCAAGTGAATCTTGATCAGGTTGTAGAGCCTAGTCCTTATTCTTCAAGAATAGAGGAGGAGGACCTGTATGTGCTGTTGGCATGGGTAGTAGAGTCATCTCACTCACATGATTTCCTCGATGATGTTTTTCCATCGAATGCAGCTATTCTTGAGGCCATGTCAGGGGTTGAGCCACCTTGGGAGGAATTGCATCATTGATCATATTTTCTTCCTAAGCTTGATCATATGGAGTGTGATGACTTTAGAGAGATTCTTAGTGAGAATATTGGTAGCCAAATGGTTCCATTAAGCTCTCTTGGTCTGATGGCTGATGGAAACATCGCTAATGTATAACCAACTATTCCTATCAATATTTCTCGTGATCCTGGCAAGGTTGAGAATGTCTACATTGGGGTGGATCATTCCCCTGATGAGATCAAGGAGTATACCGAGTTGTTTAAATAGTTTCATGACATATTTTCTTGGTAATACGATGAGATTCCGGGTATTGAACCTTGTATTGTCGAACATGAGATCAAAACCTATCTGGATGCAAAGTTGGTTCAACAATGTTTACGTGCTGTGAATCCTAGAAAAGCACCCGCCATTAAGGCTAAGATAGAGAAACTATTGAAATATAGTTTTATCTATCCCATTCCCTTGATGGAGTGGGTTTCAAATCCCATTCTGGTAGATAAGAAGCAGAGAGCAATTTGTATATGCACTGATTTCCATGACCTAAATCATGCATGTCCTAAGGAAAATTTTTCCACACCATTTATTGATCAGATTTTGGATGAGTCTACCAGGAGTTAAGTATTTTCCTTTATGGATGGCTTTTCTGGATATAATTAGATTTGGACTAAGCCCAAGGATCAACATAAGACCAAATTTATTTGTCCTTGGGGTACTTTTTCATATCGAAAGATGCCTTTTGACCTTAAAAATTTCAGACCTATGTTTCAGTGGGCCATGAGCTTAATTTTTCACGATCTCAAAACAATTATCAAAGTATATTTGGATGATCTCACTGCTCACTCTCATTTGAAAGTGCGTCATTATTATCATTTGAGATTAGTATTCCAAAGATGTCGTCATTACCAGGTTTGTTTAAATACTCATAAGTGCATCTTTTGCGTTACTATTGGTCACTTGCTAGGATTCATCATATCCAAGGAGGGTATAAGAGTTGATCCCTTAAAGGTTGAGGCAATACTCCAATTGTCTCCCCCGCGTAATATTAGACATATTCAGTTTTTTCAAGGCATGGAAAACTTCTTGTGGAGATTCATGGTTAATTTTGCCAATTTGACTAAAGGCTTTATGTTTCTTTTGAAGAAGGACACTCCATTTTACTGGGATGAGTGAGCCCAGGTATCCTTTGATGCTCTTAATCGATCCTTATCAACAACCACCGTGCTTAGTCCACCTGACTATAGTTGTGATTTCTTGATTTGTGTGGTCGCGTCCATGGAGACGATTGGTATGGTTTTGGTTCAAGAGAATGAGGAGTTCTATGAGCATGTCATATATTATTTGATCTGAAACCTTATAGATGCAGAACTTCACTATTCCCATGTGGAGAAGCTAGCCTTGGCTACCGTTCATGTGGTTCAGAGTTTGAGACACTACATTCTCCTTCGCCAAACCTTGGTCGTAGCTCATATCAATTTGTTTCAGTTCATCCTCACTAGAAGGATGACTGGGGGAAAATACAATGAATGGATTGTCATTTTGCAAGAGTTTGATCTCGAGTTCGTTTCGGTGAAATCGAAGAAATCATTGATCTTTGTGGAGCTTATATCCGATTTTCCAAGTTTGGAGGAGGAGGAAGTTTATGAGGATACGTTTGTCGATGAGCATAGTTTCCTTATCTCAACTTTGGACCCGTGGTATGGGAATATCATTGTATATTTGAAAACATTGAAGGTCCCTACTCACCTTTCATCGGAGCGATGACAATTACATCATGTGGCTAAGAACTACCTTATAGTGGATAACACTTTGTACCACCATGGGGTAGATTCCATTCTATGTCATTGTTTAACCCATGATGAGGCTGAGGTTGTGATAAATGATTACGATGGAGGGGCGTGTGGTGGTCATTTATCTGGGCTTTCTACCACCCAAAAAATATTGAGAGTAGGATATTTTTGGTCGTCCATCTTCAAATATTGCATTAATGTGGTCAAGAAGTGCGACCCTTTCCAGGTGTTTGAATGCAATATGCACTCACATCTAGCCCTGTTACATCCTATTGTTACCGCTAGTCCCTTCACCAAGTGGGGGCTTGAATTTATGGATTGCAATCCATCTTTGGCTGGGGGGCATCATCACATTATTGTGGATGTCAATTATTTCATGAAATGGGCAGAGGCTATGCCCACAATTAAATCTAACAGTGAGACAGCCACGCATTTCGTGTTCAACCAGATTATCACCTGGTTTGGCATTCTGAAAGAGCTTGTCACTGACCATGGTAGGCACTTTCAAAATAAAATGATGGAAGATTTGGCTTCCAATTTAGGGTATAATCAAAAGCATTCATCTTCTTATTATTGTTATAGTGGATTTCAGCACACTAGATGAATCACACATTGTATGGCCTTCCCCTGTCCCGCTGCAGACTCATTAGCCCCTATGGACTACTTTTTGTCTTTTGATGTGTCCTTGATCATCCCTAAAAACATAATAAAAGTGATATACGTGACTTTTACCCCGATAACCATGTACATACGTGGATATGACCCCTATAGTCGTGTACATCGGGATGTGTGCATAATCCAAATCCTTTTGGAGTTTTCCTTGACTTGGATCCGACTCATATGACTCATGACCTTCCATATGCCTTGAGATCACAGGGATTCGACCTTTCAGTATCCCTTTGAAAAGCTATATAAGGAACCCCTTGAGACATTGAAAGCATAAGAGATAATTGAGAGTAATGAAACTATAGTCCATTGTTGCCAGAACTTATGCTTGAGTCTACATCCTTTTGTCCCTTGGAGCACTGTTGTGTTCTTCCCAAGCTTGCATTTTGCTAGTGAGCTTGCTATCTAAGTGATGGAGGATTGAGGTGGTGGAGGCCCAAGTGGGGGATTCAGTTTCTCCGGTTTGCAGACGTGTCGTCAGAGGTTGTCACTTGTAATATCTAATTTATATTAATAAAAATATATTTTCCTGTCCAGTAATGTGTATTTGAATGAATATTGTATCCATTGGAATATGTCAAATGCTTTTACATTATTGATTATATATGCTAGAATAGATCTAACACCATGATATATAGTATGCTTGTATTGTTTACTTATTGTTGAGGAAGTATTATATCAATTCAAGCTGAAGATTGGAAAGCTCAACGGGGATCTACTTCAACCGTCCGGAATAAGGTACGAGGTTCGATCCTTTAGTGTTAGACATTTTATTTCTATTGCATATTGGGAAAGATTGATTTCTGGAGTCTAGCTGTCTATTGTGGTACCCCAAGCCATAGGAATTTCTCTCTGTAATAGAATTGGTGACTCCGCTAGGGAGTTCCTAGTAGTTGTCCTTTGGGGGTTGATTTCTTGGCATTCAATGTATTTGAATTGCTCTCTCTCTCTTGTTTCTGTGTCAGGTATGGGGGCATGTATGCCTGGTAGAGCCTGATTGGTGTAAATTTAGTCTCAGCCTGTCTGTTTGCCTTGTATTTGTGCATCTTTTTCTTCCTGTACGCAGGTTTGTAACTTACAGTCGCATATACACGTGGTTTCCCTTGGGATTTCCGCATATACACGCGGGTTTACTGCGTACAGTCGCGTATACCCTAGTTTTTACCTTTTGTGGAAGATAGTGGATTGCTGGGTGAATTCTGTTAGCTGCTGAGTCTCCTTTGGCACTACCTGAGTCTATTAATACCTCTATTTCTGACCAGAAATGTTTTTTTTTTAGCCTAAATTTTTTCTTTTAGGAAAGTTCTTGTCATGGCATATTTGATTTTTTGTTTGAGATTAGTGCATTAGAGTCCTTTTACCTTAGTACTTTGCTGGAATGCTGTTTATGTGTACTTGTAGAGTCTGGGGTGGGTAGAATCATTATTTTGCTGTTTGTATCTCTTTATTTTCAAAAAATCCAAAAACATTTGCTTATCATCATGCATTGCATTTTGCACTTTGCATTGTACTTGCACTAGATATAGATTTGCTTTGGAGTAATAGTTAGGACTTCATATAGGGAAATTTGCATTCAGCATTTGAAGAAGAAATTGTGCATTACACGTAGTACGCATACCCTATTTTCATGGACACAATGTATTTTCATTGATTGTTAGGTGTGCATTTTTCTTCTTGTCGTGTCATAACACAATTAGTTGCACGACCATATCCTATTTTTGAGTAATAAAGCCAACTAAAATCAACGCTAATTAAAATGAATTACACTCTTTTCTTTTCTAGGGTGCACCAACAAGCTTAGGTTTTAGGATCTTGGAATAGTTCATTGTAAGTTAATTCTCCAAGATCACTAAACGACAACAACTAGGTGTATGTCTAGGGAGTGTGTGAAATCCTTGGTATAACCAGCATTCTCAGGATCCTCCTCTCAAAAGGGAGTTAAGCACGAGGCAGTGTGAGCGGTTGTTAATTGGGATAACCCCTAGTCGATAACTGTGTAGCACCGACGATATAGCCAGGATTGTATTCGTATCTGGGGGCTCTTTCGAGAGTTTCGGGCTTTGCTACCCTACCCATACGGTCAATCCCGCCTACGACTGTCCGCCTGAGCTTTGATTATATTGAGGTGACCTTAGTGACCTTACCTAGGATATCGAGGGGGTACTTGTAGAGGTTTATTCTGCATGTGTCCCGGTCAGGTTGGGGTTGGACAGTATAGTCGCTTTACACATTGAAGCTGAGGGCCACAATAATTGGTTATGTACCTCCGCTTGTGGTGACAAGGGCCTCTCAATCCCCTCCTAGGCGAGACATACCGGCCACATTCGGGAGCTCACTTATCCAGCCCTTGTTTGCTTGCATTTGGCTTTAGATTTTATTAGTGATTGCTCTGTGCACGCTAGTTGGCCTAGGGTTGATGTAAATAGAGAGTCTTTGCTATTTTTTGAGTCATTGTGGATTCGGGTGCGGTTCTGCGCCGTTCTCGTCGTTTAGCAGGACTTATGCCTTCTACTTATCCTCCTCCTTTGGGAGAGGGACCTAGACAGTATAGGTGGACTATATCACATATTGATTCACACACCATGGGAGATCATTCAGAGGATACATTTGAGCCACCTCCTCCCATTCGCATTGATGATGGGGAATTCACTCCTACTTATGACCCTTCACCCGACCTAACTGAGTTAGGACCTGTGATTTCGGAGATAGGAGCCATGCATGATAGACCTATTCATTCTAGGGTTGACCCCTCGTTGACACATTACCGGTATGGAATGCCGGAAGACGCCGAGACTCACTTTGAACCTGCCAGTACTAGCTACGGTAGTTATGCTACAACTGGTTTTCCTATGCACGATTTGGCGTTTAACGTCGAATCCGACTTCGAGCCTAACACTATGCCTAGGGGAAATCCCATGCCTTACCTTGCGAAGAGGTTTGGGAGTACTAGTCACATTGCACCTTCCATCCCAGTGGTGGAAGCTACATATTATATAGCTCCTAGTTCTAGAATTAGTGATCCGATAGGGATACCAGGTCCCAGACGAGTGACGATAGGCACTAGTACATATCTTCTTGCAAAGATTCCTTCATCCTCCGCTTTCGAGTTCTTCAAATGTAAAGCCTCCACCTTACTCACATGGTCCTTTGAGTCGGCACGTAGCTACGAGTCAGATCCGTACTGCGATTACTAGACCAATTGTGTCTCAAGCCTACATACCACCCGTGGTTTTGGGAGGTTATGTTAATGTTTCTAGAGGTCATATTGCTACTTCCACGACATATATCCCTACTTCCGGTATGTATATTCCTACTTTCAAAATGTATATCCCTACCTATGGAGTGTCTCATGGGGCATCGCAAGCGATGACCTATGGACCCTATTATGGGACGCAGTATGGACATGTTTCTTCACATTATGGAGGCGGGTATTCACAACCTGCTTACTCTCCTAATTATGGCTTTTTATCTCCTACTAGTCAAGTTCCACCTCATTATAGTGCTTCCACGCCACCCTATACGGGTCATACAGGAGGAGGTCACTATGGCCAGGGTCATGGTAGTAATCAATCCTATATGAACCAGGGAGCAGTCCATAGGCCTCATCATCATAGGCTCCCTTTCCTCATGACACTCAATCTACCTGACTTATCGAGACTTACGAACGATCCTGTGGCTCATGACCCGGCTTAGCCAGCTGTCCCTACCAAGATTCCTTCGGACATACCTAAGTTCGAAGGCAAATTAGGAGAGGATCCAAGCGAACACGTTACGACATTCCACCTATGGTGCTCTTCCAATTCATTTCATCAGGACTCAGTCCGTTTGAGACTATTTCAACGCACCCTCACAGGGCCTGTGGCGAAATGGTATATAGAGTTACCTAGGGGTGCCTTTACTTTGTTCGACAACCTTGCGATGACTTTCCTTAATCACTTCCAGCTACCAGTGCGCTATGATGTTGTTACTAAACTCTTTTCAACATTTCGGTAAGATAAAGCCACACATATTTCTGATCATATTCAGGAGTGGCATAGACGAAAAAGATTAATTAAAGCCTTTATACCGCCGGAGTTCCTCCTTCAGTGGTTCCTCAAATATTTATTGCCATATATAGCGAAGGATGTTTCCACATCCGGAGTGCAAAATGAGGAACAAACAATCTTTAGGGTGCAGGAACTGGACTTGATCTATGCTCAATCTGGTTTGTTATATAAGATTATACCCAACGCTCCTTGTTCTAGTTTCAATCCCAAGGTCAAACCTGGACCACATGCCGACGGAATTGTGGGTTGTGCAAGTAAGAAACCTGCAAGTTCAGTTGCGAAACAAATTGCTCAGTTTTAAATCAACCAATCTTCCTCGGGACAAGCTACAACTTCATCTCAGCCTGCCCAAACGGCGAATGTACTTGTTGTGCAATCGGACCAGAAGGGTAACCAGCAACCTGGACGGAATAGAAAAAAGGGTAAAAACAATAATAATAAAAAGGGTGGGTATAAGAACGAGAATGCCAATAATAATGACAAGAATGGTAAAAATGCTGGGGGGGACAAGCAGACTAAACGTAAGGTTAAGTTTCCTTGCAAGCTATGTAAGGACGATCACCTCACTTACTTGTGCCCTAGAATGGATGAAGCTTCGAAGTTCATAGCACAGGGCCCAGCTGTGTTAACGAACCCTTTACCGCATAACCAGAATATGAACTTGAAGTCCCATGATCAATCTAGTGATGATGATTCACCTGAGACTAGTGGTCGTGGGTGCATTAATATGGTCCATGCCGCGAAAGTTGTGACGCATGCGAAAGATTATACTTTGTCACAACCCAACCCAGGCAAAGAGCCTGATCCAATAGGAACCCCTTTGCACATTGAGAAACCTACGGATAAACTTGAGGCTGCACCTCGCATTCCTAAGGGGGTACTTAAGCATTCGGGGCATAACCCAAATGCCCGAGCCACCCAAAATTATTTAGTTGTCGAGGACTTGGGCCATACTCCTTGTGCGATGTCTGCATTGGAAGTGCTTCAGAGTTGTCCGTCGCAAAGGAAGGATTTGCTTTCCGCTCTTGGTGTGAATGGTGATGATTATTCCTCGGTGATCAAATTTGAAACCGTAGGACATCAGCCTCACTTTCCCTACTATGTATCCCTTTTGGTGCATGTAGAATGTCTTAATATGACCATCAAGTGTACTGTGATTGACGAGGGTGCCGCTGCTTCTGTGATGTCTTTGTCTTGTTGGAAGGGTCTCGGTTCTCCTAAGCTATCAAAATCTACGACCATGTTAACTGCTTTTGATGGGAGATCGTTTAGGCCGCACGGTATCCTTTCTTCCCTTAAAGTTTGTTTGGGAGGGAAGACCATTGCGATAGAGGTTGAGGTGGTTGATGCACCCCTTGAATACAATCTCTTACTCAGAAGGAACTGGATGTATAGTATGCAAGCCATTGCATCTTCCATGTTTCGCATTGTATGCTTTCCACATAACGGGAAGATTGTAACGATTGATCAAATGGAATTCAAGAATCCTCCTGTTACTGCATCTTCGAGAGCTTCAGTTCTGAAAGTTGAACATTCCCAGCCGGCAACTGGGAGTGTGGGTGTAGGCATGTATCCATCCCTCATGGGAACCTTTAGTTGTTATGCACCCATCCTCATGATAGGATCTAGTTTCGGTGGTGCTTTGATGTCTACGAGATTGGTGCCTTTTCGCACAAGTCATATGGGAGATCCTTGGATTATTCCTTCACCGAGTACTTCGAGTGAGGCCATCGAGACAAGCGTGCCATTGCCTGCAGTTATGATAGCTTACCAAGCTAATCTCCAGTCTGCTGCAGAGCCTTGTTCTTCCTATTCGTGGATGGAGGAGGAAGACCCCTATGTGCTGCCGGCATGGGCAGTACAGTCTTCTCATGCCCACGACTACCTTGATACGGTTTTCCCTTTAGATGAAGCAATTATCAAGGCTATGTCGGGAGTTGAGCCACCATGGGAGGAACTTCATCATAGATCGTACTTCCTTCCAGAGCTTGACCTTTTGGAGCATGAGGATTATAGGGAGATTCTTAGTTAGAAAGTTGGTAGACCTATGGTTCCATTAAGCTCTCCTGGTCCGATGGCTGATGGAAACATGGTGAACATATCATCAACTATTCCTATCAACATTTCTCGCAATCCTGGTACAATTAAGAATGTCTACATTGGGGCAGATTGTTCCCAAGATGAGATTCTGGAGTATACCGAGCTATTCAAGGAATTCCGTGATATTTTTGCTTGGTCTTACGATGAGATGCTAGGGATTGACCCTCGAATTGTCGAACATGAGATTAAGACTTAACCCAACGCTAAGCATGTTCGATAGTGTTTACGTGCAGTGAATCCTAGGAAAGCACCCGCCATAAAGGTAGAGATAGAGAATCTATTGAAAGCTGGTTTCATCTATCTCGTTCCCTTGATGGAGTGGGTTTCAAACCCCGTTCCAGTGGATAAGAAGCAGGGAGTGATCCATATATGCACTGATTTCCATGATTTAAATCGTGCATGTCCTAAGGATAACTTCCCCACACTGTTTATATATCAGATTTTGGATGAGTGTGCGGGTAGCTAGGTGTTCTCCTTTATGGATGACTTTTCTGGGTATAATCAGATCCAAATTAAACCCGAGGACCAACACAAGACCGCATTTATTTGTCCTTGGGGAACATTTGCATATTGGAAAATGCCTTTTAGCCTTAAAAACGCCGGAGCTATGTTTTAGCGGGCGATGACCTTGATCTTCCACGATCTCAAGTCTATTATTGAAGTATTTTTGGATGACCTCCCTGCTCATTCTCGCATGAGGATGCGTCATTCTTATCACTTGAGATTGGTGTTCAAAAGGTGCCGGCACTATGCTGTTAGATTAAACCCTCATAAGTGCATATTTTGCGTGAAGTCAGGTCGTTTGTTAGGATTCATCGTTTCGAAAGAGGGTATAAGAGTCGACCCTTTGAAGGTTGAGGCAATACTTCAGTTGTCTCCCCCGTGCAATATTTGTCATCTTCAGTGTTTGCAAGGCATGGAAAAATTCTTACGAAGATTTGTTGTCAACTTTGCCAATTTTACTAGAGGTTTCATGCATCTCCTGAAGAAGGATACTCCCTTTGAGTGGGATGAGCGAGCCCAGGACTCCTTCGATGCACTTAAGCAAGCCCTAGCATCGGCCCCGGTGATCAGTCCTCCGGATTATAGCCATGATTTCCTATTATATGTGGCTGCGTCTTTAGAGATGATTGGTATGGTTTTGGTTCAAGAGGATGAGGAGCTCCAGGAGCATGTCATATATTATCTGAGCCAAAACCTTATTGACGCAGAGATTCGGTATCCTCATGTCGAGAAGCTTGCCTTAGCTACCGTACATGCAGTGCAGTGTTTGAGACATTATATTATCCTTTGCCAGACCTTGGTTGTGGCCCATGTCAATCCATTTCAATTCGTCCTCACACGTAGGATGATTGGGGGAAAGTATAATAAATGGATTGTCATTCTGCAAGAGTTTGATCTCGAATTTGTTTCGGCAAAATCAAAGAAATATTTAATCTTTGCAGAGCTCATATCAGATTTTTTGAGTGAGGCTGAGGAGTTGGTATGTGAAGATACGTTCGTTGATGAACACATTTTCGTAATCTCAACGGTTGACCCATGGTATGGGGATATCATAGTATATCTACAAACACAAAGGACCCCTACTCACCTCTCACGAGATGAACGATGACGATTACGTCATGTCTCTAAGAACTACCTCATAGTGGACAATACTTTGTACCGCCGTGGAGTAGATTCCCTTTTACGACGTTGTCTAACTCATGATGAGGCTGAGGTAGTGCTTAATGATTTCCACAGAGGGGCGTGTGGTGGTCATTTATCTGGGATTTCTACAGCTCAAAATATTTTGAGAGCGGGTTATTTCTGGCCGTCAATCTTCAAGGATTGTATTGAAGCGGTCAAGAGGTGCCACCCTTGCTAGGTGTTCGCACATAATATGCACTCGAAACCTGCCCCATTACACCCTATTATCACCAAATGGGGGCTCAATTTTATGGATTGCAACCCAACTTCAGCTGGGGGCCACCATCATATCATAGTGGCTATTGATTACTTCACGAAATGGGCTGAGGAAATGCCTACAGTAAAATATGACGGTGAGACAGCCGCTCACTTCATATTCAACCAAATCATTACTCGGTTCGGGATTCCGAGAGAGCTTGTCACTGACCATGGCTTGCACTTTCAGAACCGTATGATGGAAGAGTTGGCATCCAAGTTAGGGTATAAGCAAGATCACTCCTCTTCTTACTATCCTCAAGTGAATGGACAGGTTGAAGCAGTGAATAAATCACTTAAGTCCATTCTCCAACGAACCATCACGCAAAGCAAGATGAATTGGCATATTATGTTATACCCTGCTTTGTGGGCATATCGAACCGTGGTTAAGACTGCCACTGGTTTTTCTCCATATCAGCTTGTGCATGGAGTGGAGTCGGTATTGCCGGTTGAATGTGAGATTCCTTCGTTGAAGTTAGCCGTGGAACTCTTACCAGACACTTCGCCTTTGGAGGAGCATTTGGTTCACCTTGAGCAACTCGATGAGCAGCGTAGAGATGCCTTGGTGACTCTAGAGGTTAATAAGCATCGTGTAAAGGCCCAATACAATAATTCTGTCCATCTGAGAGTGTTTAGTGAGGGAGACTTGGTCCTTTTGTGGGATCAATCGAAAGAACCCTTGGGGGAAGGGAAGTTCAATCCTATGTGGCGTGGTCCTTATGTGGTCAAGCGTGTGTTAGAGAAGGGTGCCTATGAGTTAGTGGATTATGAAGGGACGGCCTTGGCGGAGCCTAGAAATGGGCTCTATCTCAAAAAATACTATGCATGATCTTTAGCCAAGGCTGCTTGTTGT
>LPNX010994028.1:386397-427154 GCA_001517045.1 Pseudotsuga menziesii
GGCAATGAACTCCCCAACTTTCTGCTCAACCGCATCGACTAGCTCTGTGATTTGTTCCTGATATGGTTGAAGCAGGTCATTGATGTGTATCTCCTTTTCTCTCAACCGCTGCGCTTCCTGCTGCAAGCGGTTCATCTCCGTCGTCTTTCTCATATTCTGAAGAGCTGCTAAGATCTTGATTTCTTCCTTCATTACTGTTGTGGTATTCTCTATCTGCTGAATACTTTGCTAGATTTCTACCTTCTCGAGAGGCTCATCTAACTCCGACCATGTGTTCGTCGCATCAGCTAGAACCGATAGTGCATCATCTATGTGAGATTTCATCTACGTGGAAGTGAGTCGAAAGGCCTCTACTCTGACTTCCTTGTCTGCCTGGGGGGTGCCCGATGGTCTAGCCTCAAGCTCAGCAATGTGCGCTTTGTGGTCTTCCTCCATCTTGGCCACTGTTTCTTCCATCCTGGTTACTGTTTCCTCTAGAGCCTTTGCTCTGTTTGCAACTCATTTTACCTTCTGCAGGATAGGCAAGGTGAACTCAATAGTACATTGAGGTAACTCCAATGCGATGCTCTGTAAGACTTGAGAGAGATTCTGTTCTCTTTCTTCGTATGTTCTTAACTCGTCTACCTTTTTCTGATAGCTGGTGGCGAGTGCTGCATTCTTTTGTTTCAGCCGTGTGTTCTGTTTATAAGTCACGAGCTCTCTACCTCTGAGCTCTGCACTTAGCTGCTGCTGGATCATCTGTAACTGATCAATGTGGAACTCTGCAAGGTTAACATTGACAGGTTGCCTAATCTTTATTGGTACATACTTCATTGAATCAGGGAATCGAATGCTCCTTGGTGGTATCAATACTGTATTGATGCGATTTGTTGCGAATATTTCCTCGCGGGAAATCGACTGTGTTGAAATTTCTCCTGCGGTCACCTTTACCAGTGGAACCTATATCATGGCAGTCTTCTCAGTAATTTATTTTAAGTCCAGAAGCTGATTTTCTACCACGCTCTGTATCTTTCCCTCATTAGAGGAAATTTGGGGTCTAAAATGGGCCTTATAAGAAAACGTGCCAAAATAAGTTTTGTGAGTTGGAATTCAAGAACCAATAGAATTTCAATAAAATAAGTCAACCATAATGGTTGAATTGACATATTTGTCATTAAAAAAAACTACTTTTTTTGTTTGTATTTTCGACATATCTCATTGTTTTTTTACTCAAATTTCGATCGGGAGAGCTCGTTGGATGCGGAATTTGATTCCGCATCCAACAAGTACCCACACTGCATACTTTTGACGGACCCCGGTACCCCAAAAACAAGAAATACCTGAAAAAACATGATGATGACATCATCGTCACATTTTTTCAGGTATTTCTTGTTTTTGGGGTACCGGGGTCCGTCAAAAGTATGCAGTGTGGGTACTCGTTGGATGCGGAATCAAATTCCGCATCCAACGAGCTCTCCCGATCGAAATTTGAGTAAAAACACAGGGAGATATGTCGAAAATACGAACACAAAAAGTAATTTTTTTCTTTCTTCCTCCAAAATTAATTAATATTATTTTATTATTTTAACCATTATTTTATTATTTTAACTATTATTTTATTATTTTCCTTAGGAGGCCCATTTTAGACCCCAAAATTCCTCTAATGGCGATGTCTGCATTGCCTCAAATGAGTCCTTCAACATGTCATGCATTCTTGTTGCAATGAGTTCATAATCATCCTCTGTCAGTGCAGTCTTCGAAGGTGGTTTTGTGGCTTTGTGCTTTTTCTTCTTCTGTGCCTCTGGTATCTCTTCTTCTCCATCTTTCATCATCTGTGTCTCTGGTGTCCCTTGTTCTCCATCCTTTGTCATTTGTGCCTCTGGTGGCACTTGCGGCTGATCTTTTCTCTTTTGTCTTGGTAGTGGCATCTTGCATCTGGGTCTCCACTTGTCTTTGCCTTTGTCCGATGGGTTTGTCTGTGTGGTACCTGATGGTAGAGGTGTGGTATCTTCTAACTCTTGCTTCCATTTGTCATCAAAGTCTTTGATGACGCCCTTGACATCCTTTGTTGTCATCCTGAACCAACCATTAGCCCAATCGTCCCTTTTAGTCCTTTTTGGCCTTAGGTAAATTCTATGGCGGTCCACCATAAAATCAAGCCGATCATCATATGTGTCCACGATCTCCTTGCTGATCCGTGTTGTTTCTTGGAGGACATTCCTCAGCAGCCTATAGTATTCATAGAATACTATCATATTAACCTTTTTCTTGGCTGGGCTACTAGTCTCCCATAAGTTTATGTAGCATGCACATCTGGGCTCGCCACTCGCTAGCTATCGAAATTGGGTATGGGGCAGCTCCTTCCACCCGACGAATGCATAGAGTATCAGCAGACACGAGAAATGGAAGGGGTGGCTTGCCTCATCCCGAGCTTGTAAACAATCTTACTGAAACATATTTAACAAAAATAAATACCAATTGAACTGTTCCCCCTCTGCAACTTGTATGGCCAGGTTAATTACTGATCCTGTGACTTCCTTTGGGAGAACCTTGGTTAACAGTCTGCCTACAAGCAGACTAGTTGTAAATCTGAGTGTTTTTTCTGTTAAGCTTGCAATGTCATAAGCCCGACCTCCTCTATGTAGTTTATACTTAGTGACTAGGGCTGGCGATAGCTTGGAATCCTTGGTATTTCCTGTTATATTTGTCTTCGGGTCTTGACCAGTCTTGGACAGCCGGTAATGCGGTGTATCAGGTCGATGTTCAGATTGACCTTGTTACCAAGCCAGAGGTAACCCCCATGTACGCATGATAGTAGGATGTGCACCATGGCATTAACCTCTACACCTCATCCAAAATGTGGTATTCTTAACAGATTGAGCAAGCCTGAGCGCTCAAGAATATGGACATGTTCCATGGGAACATATTCATCTGCACCTGTCCTTGGGTTCTTCTGAATCGTAAGGTACTGATCTAGGTGGAACTGGGGATATGTCTTACTATCTCCCAGGTTATAATCGACAAATTTTACAACAGCGGCATATCCTAATAGATCTCCGTCTTCCTTTACATGAGAATCAATCTGTGGTATAGGAACAGAAACTTACCACTCTTGGGAATTTTTACCTCTGGTGCACCGTTAACTCGTGGCATGATGTAGTCTGTTGCGTTATGAACTTCTTCCTCTGGCTCTGGACTAGATTCTTCTCTTATGTGATTTTGGCTCCTTGTCCTTGGTAGTTTTCCGGTCTGTGATGAACTTGGCGTGACACTCTTAGCTGGCATCATTATAGCAGTTGTAAGGCCTCCACGCTCGAACCTTTCCAAAATCGCTTCTATAGGTTCATCCTCAGACAAAACCCACTTGGTGTTATACTTTGGATTGGAAATGGCTGCAAACTCTGGAAATCACAGCACTCTGTAACGAAATTAGCTCTGGATAGGGGAAACTTAATAGTGCACGCTATAGCTCTCGGATCTTTGCAAATGTAACCCTCCCAAATGAATAATTTCTACTTTTATGCCGAAGACGATAATACCGGATGCAACGGTCATCTAGAATGAATCCTTTGGTCGTATTAATTGCTTGGACGAGACCACACCCATCATCCTGATAGTCAATAAATGCTAAAATCCGATCAATTTCTCTCGAAGCATGTGTATGCAGGCGCCGGTCTCGTCGAAGATTTGCTAAATCTGGAAAAATTTATTATGCTGTTGCCAAATCTATGGTAAGGTATACCAGTCATTTCTTCATTAACTGCCTGTCAGAAGGTGACTTGACTAGCCCTCTGTCTCATTACAAAAACTGGGTACGTGGCATGGAGAAACATCGCGTTGCTGCGATGTCACACCGCATCACTTGCTCAAAACAAACTTAAGCATTTTTTATTTTTTTTTCACAAAATGAACCGTCCTTATGCGATTCCTGATACTTAGAATACCTGTCGGTGTAGACTAATTCCCGATGCGATGCCTCCTTTCAACTACACTGGACATCTGCACCGTTCGTGACTCTGAGTTAGGGATGAGAGGTGGAGTGGCTGTCACTATAAAGATTAATCCTGCTGCCATTAATCATCGTGGGAAGAAGCTCCCCATTTAGTTTGCTGAGCTGAAAAATTCCTCTCTCTGTAACTTGTTGTATCTGATATGGCCCCAACCAATGCATCTTGAACTTCCCTGGAAACTTAAGAAATTTACTGTCATAGAGGATTACTAGGTCTCCGATCTAAAGAGTCTTACTCTTAATGTGTCTATCATGCCAAGCTTTTTCTCGTGCCTTCTGCACTTTCTGATGGAATCCGGCGATGAATCTTTCTTCCTCTAAGGCAAGCAGCTGCACTAGCCTCTCATGCACCGTATCTATATCAGCCATTCCAGTGATCTGAGCAATTCTTAAACTACGAAGAATATACTCCATAGGCATAAAATCCTCCTGTCCATACACCAAGCTGAAAGGTGTGTGTCCTGTAATTTTCTTGCATGTAGTCATATACGCCCATAATACAGCGTTAACTTTGAGGTCCCAATCATTCCTTTGGATGTTGCAGATCTTAGTAAGAGCGTTTTCTAAAATCTTGTTAAAGGCCTCCACCATACCATTAGCTTGTGGGTGGTAGGGAGTGCTCTTATGGTGCTGTGTCTAAAATTCTTCTGTCAAGGCCTCAATGGTGTGATTCAAGAAGTGTGTGCCTTGATCGCTCATCAAGATTACTGAGCATCCAAATCTAGTGATGATGTTTTCAAAAATGAACTGTGCAGCTGTAGCAGCATCACAATTTCTTACTGCTTTGGCCTCTTCCCACTTGGTGAGGTACTCTGTTCCAGTGATGATATATTTTGCACCAGTTCATTTTCCTGGTGGGTTGATAAGACCCACAAATTCTATAGCCCACTTGTCAAATGCGCGCAACGTAACTTGCAGTCGCAGTGGCATTTCATCTTGTCGTGAAGGTTTTCCTACCCTCTGGTAGATGTCACAGCATCTGCAAAAGTACTTAGTGTCTTTATGTAAATTAGGCCACCATAATCCTACGGTTAGGATTTTTTGCACAGTCGGCTTTCCTGCGAAATGACCTCCTGCGGTACCTGAATGTGCTTCTCTGATAATAGCCTCTTTTTCATGCGGCATAACACATCTGTGCAGGACTTCATCTGGACCTAACTTGTATAATTGTCCTGTGGTCAGGGTGAAGTCTACTGCTTTAACAACCAACTGCCTCTTTTGATTCTTGGTAAACTCCTCAGGTGCCCTTCCTGTAGTGAGAAAGTGAATGATATCAGCATAGTACCCATCTGTGATCTGGATAGAAAACAACTATGCATCTGGAAAATTATCCTCTAGATTACTTGGCTCTTCTCCTGAGTCTATTTGCGACAGATGATCAGGTCCGGCATTCAATCTTCCTAGTTTGACAATGATTTCAAAATCATACTCCTGAAAGAGGAGTAACCACTTGCAAATTATTCCCCCTAACACTGCCTTATTGACCAGATACTTCAATGCGGAATGGTCAGTAAACATCTTGAATGAGGAACCCAACAGGTAGTGCCTGAATTTCTGTAGCGCATACACCATATCTAAGCCTTCTCTTTCTGTCGTGGTGTAGTTCTTTTATGCTATCGATAGCTTTCTTCTGGAGTATGAGATAGGATGATCGATACCTCCTTCTCCTTGTTGCATTAAAACAACCCCTAGTGCGATGCCAGATGCATCCACATGTACATGAAACGACTTAGTCCAGTCTGGAAATACTAATATGGGTGCAGTAACCATACTCTCTTTAAGTGTGTTTAGACTCTGCTAGCATTCCTCATTCCATAGGAATTTTACATCTTTCTTTAACAGTTTTTCCATCGGTGCTGTAATCTTAGCGTATCCCTTGATGAATTTTTTGTAGTACCCAGTATGACCAAGTACTATCCTCAATTGTTTGACTAAGTTGGGTGTTGGAAGATTTACAATGATGGCAATCTTTGCAGGATCTACCATCAAGCCTTGCCTGCAGACAATGTGACCCAACAAAATACCGAATTGCGCACAGAATATACATTTTTTCAAGTTTAGAGAAATCTGGTACTGCCTACATTTCTCTAACATCAGTCTTAAATCTCCTATGTGCTTGTCAATTAATCCAAATATAGTCCAATCATCAAAATAAACTTCTAGGAATTTATGGATGTAAGGCTTTAAATACAGCAACTACTACTCTAGAAAAGATAGCTGGTGCATTCTTAAGACCAAAGGGCATTACCGTATACTGGAATGGGCCCCATTCTGTTGCAAACGTGGTATTATGTCGATCTTCTGGGTGGATTCTTATCTGGTGATAGCCTGAAAAGCCATCAGTGAAGGAGTAGACCTCCTATCCTCCCACATTGTCTAGTACTTCATCAGTGAAAGGTGTCGGAAATGGATCATGGAGCGATGCGTCATTGAGTTTATGCAAGTCAACACAAATCCTGATGTCTCCTTCAATTTTATTTTCTTGCACAACCATGGGACTAACCCATTTGCTCTCTTCTATGGGCTCAATGATGCCTGCTGCTAGCATCTTATCGATCTCATCCTTAAATTTTTCTTTGTAGCACGGATTTAATCTATATGGATGCTACTTGACTGGTCTAGCATCCTCTTTCAATGGTATCCTCATTACTCCCAGGTCTCCGAATATTCCCTTCATCCTTGTGAACTTGGTGGAAAATAAGTCTTGATAGTCATGTAGCAAGTCTGCAATCTATCTGACTGTTTCATCAGTCCAATAGTCTCCAATAGAGGCAAACTTTGGTTCTATGTTTGTGCCAATATTGATCTTTTTAATCTTGATCGGCTCTGTGATTGCTGGAATCTGTAGCTTCGGTCCATCAACATCGCGAGTCCCTTCTGACTCCAGAATGTTTATGTTGCAAGTATCCTCATCCTCCTCCTATGGTTCTTCTTCGAAGTTATAGCACTCAAGCACATCTTCTAACTGGATGGCCCACTTAGGTTGAGTATGTACTGATAGGGCGCAATCCTCAAATATCTTAATATTTATTACATCTAGGGCCTGATCAACATTTGGATACTCAGATTCAAAAGTGAAGGTAAGTAGAAAGATGTCTATTAGAAGTGGCCATGTAGTCGTTCCCTTGTGCAATTCAGTCTCTGTGTACCAGTTCCGTGGAACTGTGTCCAAAGTGTGAATGAATCGGTGAACCCATTCATCCTCGGGAATGTCCGACCAATTCTGTTCACACGTCTGAATATGTGACCTGGGGTCACTTTCTCCTGTGTATCTCTGCTGGACATACTCTTTGTCGGTAGAGAATCTGATCGCCATCAGTCTCTAAAGATCATCCCATGATGCGATATTCTCTTTATGTGCATACCACCATCTTGCAGGTGTGGCTCGTACTGCAAGGTCCATAGCTGCGATCCTCTGCTCGTGAGGAATTTGTTGTTCAAACTGTGTGAGAAAGTCCTGGATATCTGTTATACCATGAAATGACGGAATCTCGTTGATCTCTGCGCCAATCCATCGCAGTGACTTAGTCATGTACGAACATCTGCGCGCTGATACTTCATAAAGTATGTTCTGCCAGTTCTCTAAACCAACATCCGAATCCGATGTGCATGAGCTATCGCATCACCAACTAATGTTCCCTTCTACGGTTGGGTTGATGTAGTCGCCCTAGTTCGTAGTCATCTGATAGAGAATGTCCATGTTACATGCCTCTTCCTCTGCTCGGATAGGTTCAATGTATCTAGGACCCTGAAGAGGATCTAACGATGCAATGACCCGGATCTGCGCATCCTCAAAGGTCATTTGTCTTCTCTTTAAGTTGATAACGGCCATGTTACCGATTGCCCAATCAATGCCTAGTAGTGTTGGATATGGTCTACTATCGCCAATGATTTCTATAACTTCAAAGTCCGCAGAGCTGCGAACTCCGTTAATGTCAACTGGCACCTGTGATAATCGACCCAGCGGTGATACCCTCTGTTGATTAGCTAATATGAGATGGATAGGTGATCTGACTAACTTAGGGCTACCCATCTATTCCCATGTCTGCTTAGTCAGAACATTTACCTCTGATCCTAGATCTAGGATCACCTCGTCCATTTCAAATTCTCTAACCTATGCTGTGAGTCACATCTCTCTTCCTGTTCTTGTATGTCCCATAATATTATGAACAGAACGCTATGCACTGCTCACGGAAGAAGATGGCTGACGCTGATCTATGATGCGCTGAAGTTCTCCAATAGCTTGCTCATTTCTCACGAGTTTTAAATAGCTTCATAGGAAGGATTGTACACTTCCTGTCAACTCATCCTCATCGCATGTGCCTGATGTGGTAGCCTGTGATATCTGTACAAGGATAACGCCACAAGGTGCTTGCGGTAGTACACCCATAGACAGCGGTACCTGCGATCCTGATTGCATAGGGTCATCAAAGAAAGTCTTAGCTTCCTGAAATGTCTGTTTATTCTTCTGTAGGTCAAGTGGTGTTTCTTTGTTAGGAGCTTTGCGCACCCACTCCTGACCTGTGGTCTTTTCAGTATCCTGTGATGTCCCATTGGTGGAAGCACCACTATGAGTCACAATGTTGACTCTTGGTTCTAGTTCTTCCTACTCAGCAGCAATAAGCTAGATGTTCTGGTGTACTGCTGGCTTAGGTTCTCTGATCTTAGCTATCAAGGCAGAATAGTCTTCTACAGCATGATCGTAAGATTTGTAATAGCTACATGTGGTGGTAGGGCTCTGACAGTCCCTAGCATAATGTCCTACAACTCCACAGTTGTAACAAGTAACTGGTCCATGACCACGGCCAAATCCTTCTCCACGGCCAAAGCCTCTGAATCCTCCTCCACGGCCACCATAAGCCAGATCATACTGTGGTATTGCTGCTGGACCCTGTGTTTCTGATTGGACTCTGTACAGGTCTTTCTTGCTCCTGACCATGAGATCATAGGCTCAGCAATCGTGTTCATCATGGCCTATGGACTTGCAGAAGATGCAGTATAAGTTCTTAGGTGTCTGCACGTACTTCTGAAGTAGAGGGCACTGGTGAGGTAGGTGTCCTCTTGTTTTTCATATTTCACACCACAGCCTGTGGGTTTGTGGTAAGGGGTTAGGAGCCCCAGTTGCTATATATTCTACGAAGACTGGACAGTTATCTTTAGTATGGCCTTGTGCTTTACACTTTACGCACCATATGTCTTGCGCAACCTCTTTCCCTTTCTTAAGCTCATGCATCTGTATCATGAGATTAGCCAACTGGTTTTGCAGGTTTTTCATACCTGTGCTGGTTTCAGCTAGAGGTGAAGCCTCTAGTTTCATCGCCATCTCCAACGCGTCATCCTGCATCTAGAGTTTCTGCTGCATTAATGGTAGTTTGATGTGAGGGAGCAGTGCTGCAATAAACCATTCCTTATGCTATTCCGGCACAAACTCAAAGCTGACTTGGTCTATAAGGGCTTTAATTTTTTTATCGAAGTCCCACACTAATTTTGTAGGTAACTGTTTGATGTCTTTAAGCTCTGTAATACACTGTGACTCTGACTTAGGTTTCTTAAACTCTTTAATCATGGTGGTCCTGACCTAGACAAGTGTTCTGGGTACCGCTGAGGTATACTTCATATACCATGTTAAGGCTCGTTCTCTCAGTGTGGTGACCAACTGTACAAGTTTACTATTATCATCATTGATTTCTTTAATGGTCCACATGGCTTCACATAGAAACCAATGCTGCTTTGGGTCCTCTGACCCTATACCCTTAAATATAGGTAGCTTCGTATCATCCCCCATTCTATTTCTGCATGGTGGATGTTGATTTGCTGTGTTACTACCACTCGGTGGTGTAGGTGGAGGTGATGTAGCGGTAGTATGTACTGTCTGGGAGCTACTAGATGGATTTCCTACGGGATTGTTCTGAGTCCCGATCTGTTTCTGTGGGGTATAAGGGTGGTAAGGGATACCCCCTTTTGTTCTTTCTGTGGTCCTGTGGCTCTGTTGTCTAGTATTATCTGAACTATCTTCAAATATGGGAGAGCCGAAATCTACTTTGTATTTCTTTCCACTACATGTACGTCCAATGTCATCAAAATCACTTTCAAACTCTTGTGACATTACTATCTTTACTTATTCATCTGAAACTAGATCCATTGTTCCTTTTTCATGTAATAAAATATTAATGGACAAGTTTAAAGATTTTAGGTACTTACCGCGATATCCTTTGAAGAAGTACCGCTCAGCCTCGCTGAAGCTTTTTCTTTGGTCAACTGCAAACTCTGTGACAAAGCCTTCTAGCACACTCGCAAGCCAGAAGTCTACTGTCCTCGTAATGGGATTATCAAGGTTCTTCATGGTCTGAATCAGATCTGGTCTCCAAACAATGTTTATTTTCTTCTTGAATATGCTCATATCCATCAACTTTGATAACCAGTCGTAAAGCTCATTTCCAAAGGTCGTAAAAATTATTGCATGCAGGTCTGTAACAGTATGTTTTTGTAACTAGTCCTCTGTAATTAGTATAGGACTCTTGTTCTCTCGTTCAGCAAACTCTTTCTCCGTAGATGCAACCCACTCATTGAGTTCGTCTCTAGTAGGACACCACCAGAACATCAGTGCTCAATTTGTTCAAAACCGACAACGAAACCATTTGCTGGTCGCTAGGCTGACCCGGGTTTACTATAGTGAACCAACAACACCCCTAGCTCATTGGCCCTTTCGGCAACAGATCGCGGAGCGGCCTCAAGTCTCACCCAAATTGATCCTAATGGGTTGGCCAAAGACTCAAGTGTCTCAACCAGGTTCTGTATGGTGTCCAGTGTTCGTCTCGCAGCTCTTCTTAGCCTGTGAGATGTCTCTCTCTTCTATACGATGCGCAGTTTCCTCTTACTCGCGATGAATCTAATCCTTATCGCATCGCCGCATCCTGGCAACACGTCACTTTCTCCTACGCTCGGTCCCTAACCCGCGGTACCGCGCACCATAGCTCCTATGATGGTGCGATATCGCCTCCCTGCAATATCCTACCACTGCAACTCAGTGTACCTAGCGTTCTGGTGTTCAACTTACAGGACTCAACACACGAGGCTGTTTTACACTGCGACTCTTAACTGTCTTGAGTGAAACTTAGACAAACTCTTATACAGAATACTTAAAGACTTCAACTTGTATTTATCCTCTTAATATGCTGTGAACTGAATAACATATACATACATTTACTGTAAGCAAAGTTCATGTAATGAATGATAGATATAACAAGTAAATACAATCACATAACGCTTAGATTTTACGTGGTTCACTTCCAGGGTAGAAGCTACGTCCACAGAACTATGTTTCTATATTATAACTTGAGAGAGGTACACAATTCTACTGCATCGCATATGCAGCTAGAGATATTCTGGGTAACTCCGCACACAGCCTGGAGCCCTTCTCTCTTAGATCTCTTCTCTATATTGCCTTCTTACAATATACTCTCACTCTCTCTCTCTCTCTATCAATCCCTATGGATTTTTACAATACAAAATAACAGTGAGCTAACAGACTACTGGACTCTCAAACTCGCCAATGTCTGAATAGCTACCGATAATCTCACTAGCTGGATGGCTTAAAATGCCCAAAATGCCAACCTTTTACAATACAAAATATATCCCTTTATAGGTGGCCCGAAGGTCTCACCATTACAACACTGTGGGCCTGTCCCAACAGTAACCCAAAACCCTAACTAGTGACAGTCAGCATATATGTACTTGGGGTAGCCACTTTCTGTCACACCACTGCTCTCTGCAGTCTTCCATGCTTCCCGGCGCTGACCATGGGTACTATGCACCACTTCCCTTCTTCTGTCCTTTGTTTTCAATACCTCAGCCTCGTCACTTTTTTTCCTTTATGAGGGTAGCTGAGCCCTCCTGTCTTCGTCGTTGCCTTCAATGCAGTGGTTGAGCTCTCTCTTCTCGGCTGCTTAGGTACTGTTGTCTTTCTTGACTTCTCTGTTCCAACATTCACGGTCTCCGGCTCTGCTCTGCAGCTAGAAACATGCTACGGCGTCGTAGCTTTTCCTTATCTCTTCATCTTCGCCAAACTGTTTGTCCGCCAAAATGGCATCTTTTCCTGTAGCTACAGCACTCTGCTCCAACAGTACCCTAGTTAGATCTTGTTTTACATTTGGTTCCCATGCTGACATTTCTCCTTTAGGGTGTGGGAGTCCTTTGTATAGTACCGCCATGACTTTGAGCAAGAGCTTCATACTCCTCTTGACCTTTATGTTGGCCTTTTCCTCAGGACTCCCTTGTATATGTCAAGTTGTAATTGCATTATCATGAGTTTTTCTTGCCTTATTGAGCCTTATTCCGGCTTCCCTGACTTTGATTATCAACCATATAGCTCGAGCTTGTCTCATGTCTAGCCTAGCAAAGCCATTTTATATATATTTTGCAGCTTGATTCCCCATTTTTTACTGGGAGAAGACTTTCCCTCGAGTGTCTTTATCTTGCACATGTTTCCTTGCATTGAGCATAGGTATGTTCCACTACTTGGAACTAGTTTGTTTCCCCTTTGACACTCATCTCCTCCTAGATTTGTAACTATAAAGCACTTTTATTCTTTTTCAAGCTTTTCAAAATATCTAAAAAATTCCAAAAAAAATCATAAAACCAAAAATCCGGATAGGAAAAGATGATATCTTTTGCAAGAGTTGAGTTGTGTCGCCTTCAAACAGAGCACTGTATATCACATCGGTTGGCTGGGTTAGTAGTTTGAATTTAGGAGTTGTACCCATATCTCTGATTTTATCTCCACCGACTGGTTAAGCTTCCAGTCCCTATGGAGCCTCTGTTGATGCCTCATGTATTACAGAGATGTCCCAATTTTGTATATCGAGTCGATGCTGCCTACATTCAGTCACCATTAGCATTTATTCTCTTGTTTGAAGGAATTTGAAGCCCGAGTCAACCATTCCTCAGTTGTCTTGACTTTGCATATCGTCCATTCCGAGTACTATTACTGGTTCATGCACATATTTTTTTATTCCTTCCACATTATACAGCATTGCTGAGTACCTCATGTTGGTTGATGGGGGATGCCTTAATTCCCACCTTCCAACAGATTCCATCCCATCGAATTTAGATCATTTATTCTGGCATAGGATTCTAGAGTCATTTAAGTGCCTTGAGACTTATAGTCATTAGGAGTAGGTTCACTCACCATCGACAATTTTGGGAATACATCAATGATCGGTAATCAAATGATAGACTACTATGTTTGACCTTGACACCTCTATTCACATAGTAGGACATGTACTCGTAGTGGTTTGTGTAGAATACTTTCCATATTCATGGAATTTCATATATGCTACCTCCTTAATCATGCCAGTGTTTACGAGATTTCAATTCTCATGACTTGATTCCAGTGTATGTCAGATATCTTCAGCCATTATGGAGATCTTGATCCATGGTATATCTTCAGCTTTCATGGAAATCTTGGTCCTTTATATATCTTCATCATGGAGATTCTGATATATTGTATGTTGTATGTGGTGATGACCACACATGTCATAGTTTGTAAACCATGACTATTCATGGCCATTGTACTCTTATGTGTCTGGGACTACTATATGTATTTGCAGTCATGTGCAAAGTTTGATTATTGTATTATAATATTGGATTGTTGGTTCTTCCACCTGGTTCTTCATCACTCTACTTCTGGTGTCACATGCCCCAATTTTGCAAAAATAGTATTATCATATTTGATTTTATTTCAAGACAATATGTTAAATTTTATGCTAAGTTGTAATTGATGACTTAGCAGAGTCAAGGATGTTGAATGTAATTCTGAATATTTTAATTATAAATAAATAAAAGTGGAGACAACAACTTGGGAGAGCTGTTAAAAGAGTGTTTACTGGTCAAGTTGGTGGAGGAGACTGGATGGAGAGCAAATAGAAAAGTGGCAGCATCCTCAAACACTTTCAATGTTGCAGGTGGCAACCTCCCTACTTTTGGGGTCATGATCCCCCAAGAATGTGGGATCAGAGCAGGTGCCTCAATTAATGACAACTAACCCAAAAAGACCTATGCAATCTTAATAAAAATTCCCATTGAAGAGATCTGAGGCTACTCATTCCAGGGAAGTGTTCATTCAGGTGAATGTACTTCAGAGGATTTCATTGGGAAGGGAATTTTGTGGAAGGTGTTTGAGGGGTATACTACAGAAAGTGATCTAGTGTAGCTTTTCAGCTGAAGGATATTACTGTTAAGTGTAGAGTGATTACTGAGTCACTTGACTAGTATTTTGTTGCTTTCTCCACCAGTTCTCAGCCAAGGAGACCAGGAACAGGATCAAGGGTCTTGAGAAGATGTTGTTTGAGCACTCTCCAGGAGTTGGTAGGGAGGAATGACCTCCCAATGCTGTTGTTGTCTAGCTTAAACAGGTTCTACATTCTTTTATTTTACTATGTTAAAAGTTTATATCTGAGACTGAATGATTAAATGTTTAGTAGTGAACTGATAGAGATTGTAATCCTTTAGTTATTTGAAATATTGAATCTGTAATTGATGAAAAATAATCCTAACTTGTGTTTTTCCACGTCTGGAATGGACCAGACCGTACTCTAGCACAAGTAGTATATTTTTAAAATAGATGAAGGATATGATAGAAATCTAGAATGAATAGAGTTATTGTGTATTTCAGAATATTGGAATAATCTATTTCTGTATGTAGTTGTTATCAAAGAAGAACAATATCCTGTTAGTGAGTTTATTGTTAGCCAAATTGTTGTTGTAAAAATGCTAGAAAAAGAAATAGCCAAATGCTTTACAGATAGCTGGTTATTATATTATCAAGTTATTCAAATAAATAAGTCATTACTTTTACATAGTTGTTTATTCTGTAAAATTATACTATTAACTTGTAACAGAGGCAAAAGAATTAACTTAGATAAAGCACTCATTTATTTCTGCGAAGAAAGAATAAAGTTGTTTTACATAGTTTATTTTATTGTTCATATTATCTAACTATATCTACAAATGTTCATATTTCAAGTAGGGTAATACTAGTATAGTTATTTTCTATAAATAAATTTAGTACAACAATTTAGAACATGGTAATACAATAATAATAAACCTAACTATATTTTTTTATTCAATAAAACAATTAGAATACGATGGTAAATAACATTGGATAATGTTATTTATAAAATAATTAAAACCTTTAAATAATATAAACAAAATTTAATTATAAAAGAAAGTACAGGGTCGAAACCCTCATAGCATTAACATTGTAAATAATAGTCTGTTAAACAATAATCCAAGGTTCTAAATAATTTATTATTTTGAACAATAAAACTATTGCATATTATTACAATCCTTTTAGGACAGTGAAAGATAATATTGGAAATATAACACTATATACCTGTAACTATAATTAAATTAAAATTTATTATTGAACTAAAACTTAAAGAATAAAGGGCATGAGTTCATCTAAGAGGCTCGTGGTGTGTTTCTCGGTGGAGGAGTGGTCGTTGGTCCTTTTCCTGCACATCTTTGTAGGATCGGTCTCTCTTTTCTGTTGATTGATCTTATCGTGCTCTGTGTCTGGCTCCATTCTTGGATATGATTTTTGGCCTCTAGAAGCTCCTGTCATGGAGGATCTGTTCTCTTGTGTTTTTGGCAAGAGCCCTTTGCTTTGCTTTTGGTATCGGGTGTTTTTTACAGGACTTCCCTGAACATTTGGCTCTCCATTCAAGTAGTGTGGGTGATCTCTTCTTCCAGGTTCAAGATATTTTGCTACAAGTTGCTCTTTGGTGGTTTGATAGTGGATGTTGGAGGGGACTCTCTTCCTGCTTTTCCTCCTAATCTCGTTGCTGATAAAAGACCGGTTTCATCTTATGGAAAATGGAAAGGGGAGTCATTGTAAATATTTGTGAAGAAGACTGGTTTGGGTGGATCTGGTAGAATACATTGGAGGTTGCTGATTGCAGGTTCATAGTGTGGATGAGACTGAGTGACTGGTTCTTTGTGTGTTGCAAGAAGTTTTGTAAGACTACAGTCTTGTTCATTGATGGATCTGTTAGTTTCTTTGGGGGTCTAAAACATTACAAGCAGATTCGGATTTGATTCTTGTCTGGTCCGTTGGTTTGTTCTTTGGATCTCCAGCTTACAGATTGCCTGGTTTTCGGAAACGTTGGCTGTATTGGAGCCTGGGGCCGTGGAGGGTCATAGTCACTCATTCTTTGACTTTGTTTTGTAATTTTTCTTTTGCTGGTTCATATCTTGATCGATCTCTCAGGATTTGGGCACTTTTAAGTTGCTGCTGTTTATTTTTTGGGATCCAATTTGTTGGTGCTTGCATATATTGTTTGGAATCTGTTCCTGTTAATCGCTCTCCTCTGAAGTCGTTTGAGGACAAAGGCTTTGGCATCTATCTGAACCCTAGCTGAACCTTGTTTTGGTTGACTGTTGGAGTTTGAAATTTTTTTGGGTGGTTTGGTGGGGAGTTATGGAGGAGGAGGTGGATTACTCTTCGGATGGGGTTAATGAAGGAGTTATTTTTGTGGCTGGAGGTTCTTCTGGTGAATTGGAATGGCAGGGGGCTGGACCTATGTCAGGAAGGGGGCCAGGGGTCTGCTCTGTTATGGATGAAGTGGGGCTGGCAGTGACCGAATGTGCATCGATTTTAAACCCCAGGATTTCGGACAGGCCCGACCTAGCTGGACTACTGAAACATACTCTCTCCCCTCAAACTGGGTTATTTACAAATTTTCCTGCAAATCCATCATAGAAACCTGTAACGAGTCTTTCTCCTTTTCTTGGAGGAGTGAATTCGGGTTTGAAGGGAGACTATGGTTCTGTTCAGGGGAGTGCCAGAGTGCAGGATACTGGAGGTAGGGAGATACTTAAGGAGGCCTTTTCTTCCAGGGGTCAGGCAGAGGCTGTTTTGGGCAGTCATGAAAGGTCTCTTGTGGATGAATTAGGCCCTAATCAAGGGGGTTCAGCGAAGGAGAGATCTAAAAAAGGCCCAAAGGCTGTTAAAAATAGGCTGCGTAGGGATAAGCTCGTGTTGGGGGTGGATGTGTTATTGGCAGAGGCTGAGGATATGTCCATGACAGCAGTGGTTGGACATGTTCATGGCAAACATTATGGCCGTGGTTTTCTTCGGAGGTGGGCGATTGAGAATTGGGCAAATTTGTTGAATAATGTACCTGAAGTGCGTGTTTTGTCTAAAGGGTGGTTTTCATTCATTATGCACAGCAAAGAGGAGGTTGATGAGGTTTTGGGAAGGCAGTGGTCAATGCAAGGGGTTCCTTCTGTCCTGAAACGCTGGACACCTTTTTTCGATTCTCAAAAGGAGAAGATTTACAAGGAGCCTCTGTGGGTTAAACTTCCAGGCTTCCCTATGCATCTTTGGAATGAGAACCGTTTTGCAGCAATTGGGAATTTTCTGGGTGAATTTGTATGTGCTGATTTATCATTTTTGGAGACAGGAATGTATTCAGTGGCTAAATTACTGGTAAAGATCGATTTGAGGTTGGGACTCTCCTCTGAGATAAATATTCAGACAAAGGATGGGGACTTTGTGCAGTTTCTTGATTATGTGGGTGTGCCATTTCGGTGTCACCGCTGTCATTCATGTGGCCATATGGTGGCTAATTGTCCGCTTCCTTTTAGGGCCAGCAAAGCGATAGCTGGTAAAGCTGCTCCTATGGTGATGGGGGTTAAGGCTGATATGGGGGCTTTAAATGCTGGGCATTTGGATGAAAGGGCGCAGGTCACTGGAACATATTTTCAGGTTGATTCCTGTAATATCCCTTTTACATCAGACAGGAGCGAGGTGGACATTGGCATGAAAGTCTTTGGGGATTTGGGCGATGACAGAATGGGGGCAGAGGTTAATACTTTGTTTTCCTCTTCACTGGATGGCTCATTGAAGACTTTTACTTCTGTAGTTTCTGATGTTATGGGGGGGGGGGTTTGTTTTCTGGTTCTCCTTTAGTCAATTCGACTGTCCACTGTCTGGCTGATCCTTGTACTTTGCCGTTGGCTGATTTTGTTTACTCCCCATCCATTGTTTCTACAAACATTTCTACCAGCTCTGAGGGTAGTTGTATTAGATATGCTCTTAGAAATAGGGAGATATCCTTTGAGGGGTCAGGAGGGAAAGGCCTTTCTTATTTGTCTTTGCGTGTGGCAGGGAAAGGTCGTGGCAGGAAGTCTCTTTTGTCAAAAGCACAAGATAAGGCAAAGGTGGATTTGGGGATGGGGACACAATCTTCAATTGAATGGGCACTTAGAGTAGTGAAAGCCCAGGCGGGGTCTCCCAAATGAAAGTTATGTCCTTTAATTGTCGGGGGTTGGTGAGTCCCCTCAAAAAATCGTCTTTGCAAAGGCTGGTGGAGTTAAATCAGCTGGATGTTATTCTGCTTTAGGAAACATTGGGGGGTAGTGAGGAGGTTGTAAGGGTTTTAGAATTTTTGCTTTCTGGTTGGAAGTTTGTGGCTGTGGATGCTAAGGGACGTTCTGGAGTTCTGGCATCCGGATGGAGGGTTCAAAGCTATAGATGTGACTATTCTTGGGGAATTCATTCTGGTGTGGGGTTGGCTGTATGGGATTCTGAGATTGGAAAGACTATCACGATTCTTAACATCTATGGGCCATATTTGAACAGAGTTAGATTTTGGGATTCGTTGTTCCATATGGACCTTTTCGAAGACACTGAGGTAATTATGGGGGGAGACTTTAATCTCTCACTGGGAGCATCTAAGGTTTGGGGGCCTAGGGCTGCTCCGGATATTATGGCAATTTTTTTCATTCAATCTTTTGCGAGGATGGATCTTCTGGATATCCTCCCGGCAAAGCTTGTCCCTACATGGAGAAATAAGAGAGCAGGGGATCAAAGGGTAGCTAAGAGATTGGATCGGTTTTTGGTGGCTGAATCTTTGGCTCTTGGGGTGGATCTGGTTCGGCAGTGGGTGGGGACAGGTGGGATTTCTAATCATTGCCCCATATTTCTGGAATTTCAGGGACATAGGAGGAAACCCCCTAGTCCTTTCAAATTTAACTCCAGTTGGTTGAAGGATGCGGGTTTTCAATATTTGGTGAAGGAGTTGTGGAATCATCGTCCACAAAATTCTTTGGAGCATGCAGGGGTACATTTTTATCAAAATATGAAATGCATAAAGGAGGCTACTATCTCTTGGGCTCATGCTAAGTGGGTAAATGATGATCTGCTGTTGAGGAACTGTGAGTTGGATATTGACAGATTACTCCACAGTTCGGGAATGGGGTTCTTGGATGAACAGAGTAAGGATGAACTCATTTCTTTGGAAAAGAAGAGGAATATAATTTTCTGTGAGCGAGAAGAATTGTGGAGGTTGAAGAGCAGAGCAATTTGGCTTCAGCGTGGAGATGAGAATACAAAATTTTTTCAAGCTTATGCTAAGGGGAGAAAATTTTCCAATTCTATTTGGGAGATGCCTTTGGCTGAAGGGGAACCAATGTCTAGTTTCGATGGGCTGGCTAATATGGGTGTTAGATATTTTGGGGATTTATACTCTGCAAAATCTGGAGCTACTATTGCTGAGGTCATTCGGGTGGCACAGCTCTTTCCCCGATTTGTAGATGAGGAGGAAAACAGGATGCTGATGGGGGAAGTTTCGAAGGAGGAGCTGTCTGGGGTTCTTCACTCATTTCAAAAAGATAAAATCTCGGGGCCTGATGGTTGGTCTGCTGAATTTTTATTGGGTTTCTTTGATTTCTTCGGTGAGGAGCTATTGTCAGTTGTTGAGGAATCTCGTAAGGCTGGGTTTATTCATGGGCCGCTCAATACTACTTTTATTGCACTTATCCCAAAAGTGGATAACCCTGAAAGTTTTGAGGATTACAGGCCCATATCACTTTGCAATTGTTTATATAAGATCATCTCTAAGGTTTTTGCAAAGCGACTCAAATCTGTTTTGTATGAACATGTTTCTAGTGAGCAATTTGGGTTTCTGGAGGGACGTCAAATTCATGAGGCCATTGGAGTTGCTCAGGAAGGACTTCATACTTTGAAAGTTCAGAAATAGAAAGGAGCAGTGATTAAGATTGATCTCTCTAAGGATTACGATCGGGTCAGTTGGCTATACATTAGGATGCTGCTTACACACCTGGGATTCTGTTATGATTTTGTAAGATGGATTATGGCTTGTATCAATACGGTGAGTTTTGAAATTATCATTAATGGAGCTGCTAGCCCTTTCTTCCATGCAGGAAGGGGTCTCCGTCAAGGATGTCCGCTTTCTCCCCTTTTGTTTCTTCTTGTTACTAAAGGTCTCAGTCGCTTTATTTTGTCTTCAAAAGCGGAAGGGTCTTTTCGTGGAATAGCCATCTCCCAGGTATTATATATTACACACCTTCTTTTTGTTGATGATATATTGATTTTCACCAATGGATTGAGACAGGATATTGATAAGGTGGCTGAAGGACTTACTCTGTTACAAGCTGCTACGGGTATGGAGGTAAATATTGGAAAATCCACGATATCATGCTCGAATTTATCTGAACAGGAGACATTCAGTATTTCCCAACGTTTGCCTTTTAAGATTATGGATTTGGATGCTGGGATAAAGTATTTGGGTTTTTTCTTAAAACCAAATTCTTACCTGAAGGTAGACTGGTATTGGTTATTGACCAAATTGGAGAAAAGACTAAAAAGTTGGAGTCATAAATGGCTCTCTAGGGCTGGGAGATTGGTGCTGGTAAAATCTGTGTTGGAAGCAATTCCAGTTTACTAGATGTCCCTTGCATGGATGCCTAAGGGGATACTAGAACAGGTTCGTAGGCTGTGTTTTTCTTTCCTGTGGAGAGGTAAGCATGATCAGAGAGCTCTGGTGTGGGTGAGGTGGGAGAAAATTGTTGTTCCCAAAGCTTTGGGAGGGTGGGGGTTAAAAAATATTTTCCTTTTTGCAAAGGCATTAGGAGAAAAAGTCTCATGGAGACTTATACATACTCAGAGTCTCTAGACTAGAGTAGTGTATCATAAATATATTGCTCCTTTGACTCTCATTGAGTGGATTCGGTTGGCTGACAAATCTCGGTCAAATTGCTCGATGGTCTGGAAAGCAGTGGTAAATCATTTTGATCTGGTTGGCTCTGGTTTGGTGTGGAGAATAGGTAATGGGAGAATGGTTCGTATAGGGATTGATCCTTGGGTTGGCAGTGGGAGGGTTAGTGTTCTTCCTGAGGAGCTGCGATATCATTTGGAAACAAGATGGTGTATTTTTATTGCTGATATTGAGGATCAAGAAAATTCTTCGTTATGGCATCAAGGATGGATCAATGCACAGAGACTTGATATTCAGGATGATATGCTGGTGGCTTGGGAGGGATTTATAAGGCAGTTAAGGGTTTCAAATGTCAGGTTGACTAACAGGGATGATAAATTGGTTTGGGATTATCATCCTTCAGGGTGTTATACTCCTAAAAATGGATATATTTAGCTCAATGTGTTGGTCCATGATCGAGCATTGGTTCGGTGGTGGAATCAGCTGTGGAAGCTCAAATGCCCGGGTAAGGAAAAGTTACTCTTCTGGGCTATTTTGGAAAATAAAGTTCCAACTTGGGACATTTTGCAAAAGACATTTATTGAAGGTCCAGGATTTTGTGCGCTGTGTAGGAAGGCTGAGGAGACAATTCATCATATTTTTGTTCAATGTAGTTTTTCTCAAACTATATGGACTGAAGTGGGTAAAAAGTTGGGCTACATCGGGGGGTGGCAAGGAGTTTCTGCTCTCAATGCTTTTCAAAGTTGGTGGTCGGGCTATAAATCTTTCCGAGCTGTTCCCTGTATATTTTCTTGGGGGATTTGGTTAACACGCAACAAGATTATTTTTCAAGACTGTAGAATATCGATGGAGTCTGTTGTGGCACATATTGTTACAATTTTTCACCATTTTAAGGTACCGGAGAAGATCCACAGGAATAGGCCTGTGCGGGAGGAACTGATTGACAAAGCTATTCCATGGGGATTCTTTGATGGAGCATCTCAAGATCAGCAAATGAGATGTGGTGGGGGTGGTGTTTTGTACAAATTTGAGTCTCATTATTTTCATTTCTCGGCTGGATTAGGGAGGGGAACAAACAATTACGCTGAATTAATGACACTCAGGCTTTTGCTTTTATTTGCATTGGAACAGGGTTGTTTGTCTTTACAGGTATTTGGTGACTCTATGTTAGTTATTGAATGGGAAAAAGGGACTGTTCAGTGCCATGTGATGATCCTTTTACCTATTCTCCTTTTACCTATTCTGGAGGAGGTGTATCGCATAAAGCAATAGTTTAATCATCTTTCTTTTACTCATGTCTATCGAGAACGAAATGGGGTGGCTGATCAGTTATCCAAGGAAGCAATACTGTGGCATATAGACTATGGAGTATGGAGGATCTCTGTTCACTCAAGCGTTGGTTCATATAGCTTTTATCATAGGCCTTTTCATGAAGAGTTGTTAGAACAGCAGGGAGAGTATGCACAGATACTGTGATCTGGCATGTATCGCGAGTGATGAGAATGTTTTAAATAAATTGTATTGATTCGTGACAGAGTATATGTGATTTGTAGAAGGCTGATTATTCGTTGGCATGAGTTGAAAAGTATATTTGGTTTTTATAAATTGTATTGAGTATATCAGACAGATTGTTCGTAGGCATGAAAATGTGCTGAAAAGTTTATTTGAGACAGAGTTTATAATTTGTATACTATCTCGTTGATGTTTTAGACGAGATGTTTACATTTGTTGAACAGCTTCTATGATAGACTGGATCGTTGATAAGGGGATGGTTTTGAACGAGCTGATTACAGCTTATTGTTGGACAGAATCTATGACAGTCTGGGTTGTTGCTTTGGGCATGGTTTTGAACAGTTTCTGACAGGCTGGGTCAAAGAAAACCACAGTTTTTGATATATGACAGTGAAATGTTTATGGAATATTTTTTTTTGAACAGGATTCTTATGACAGGCTAATTTTTTGATTAGTTTAATATGAGAAAGAAAATATATGAATGATATTCATAATTGATGGGATGTTTCTAGCTGATTCTGGGACAGATATGTAATTTTTGGATAATTAGCGACTGATAAATCATGACAATGTAGGGATCTTTAGGGATTCTATTACATATACAGAAGTAATTTTGTTCTTATGAAATAAAATTATGATTTTTTTCCGGGGAAAAAAAAACTTAAAGAATAAAATAAAGAAATTATTTTATACACATCTCAGCTACAGGAAAAACCCTTGCTCGAATATCCGAGCTTGTAAATAAATAATTATAATAGGATGGAATAATAGATTAATTATAATAATACCATTAATGCAAGAAAAATTTAAACAGTAAAATATTTCTATTACACAGTCAAATAAGGGTAAAAACCCTAGTTTACAAAATTACTTTAAGAGCATAAAAATTAACTAAGTTCGAGCTCAAAACAGATAATCTCTATGCTTTAGAATTAAACAGAGTATGGATTGACAGGCTGCAAGATCTATTAACATAACAGTATACAAAAACAAGTAAAACAACATTTACAAGTCACGGCTTCAGCCGGAGTACCCTACTAGAAGCAAGGGTTTAACAAAAAAAAACTAAACAAGTAGACCGAAGAACAGTAACCCATGAAGGGTAACTAGTAGGCTGTAACTTTCCAACTGAAAATTGTCCCTTAAGGACTGGACAAGCATGGAAGGCCATTGGTTAACCAGGGATTACCCATCGCTAGAGTGCCAACCTTTACTCGAATGTTCTTGCTACCAAGAGAGGTGCAAACAATTACCTGCAACATTGGAGAAACCGCGATAATAAAAATGTGTTTCATACTGTATACTAAATTAAGGTTTAAGTCTTAAAACTTTTTAAAAGCAATTTCATACTTGGAAGTGAAAGTTATGTAGCCACCGAGAAACAGTAGCACCGCCACCAGCAAGACAAAGAGACAAACCTTCATACTCCCTATGACAGAGACGATATAGATGCATGCACATGCCACTGCTAGCAGCAACAAGAAGAATTTTGAGCAACGACAAAGTAAGGACTAGACAACGAAGCTCGAACTGTCACCACAATGCAAAGCATGAGAACAACACTCTCAAAACCCTACAATGAGGACAAAGTTGTAACAGTAGAAAGCAAGTTTTTAAACTATCCCTACAGGCAGGCCATGGAGGAACGAGCCAAAAGCCACTCACAAGCCAGGTCGTAAGCCTTAATTCATGGCTTTCTACAAACTCATGCAAAGGTAAAAATCACAGTGCACAACAAGAGTCTAAGAACGAAGAAGTGAAACTGAAACAATTTAAACCAGGACTCAGAGCTCATCTATTAAATAGTAGGGTAACATGGCGACCATGGAAACAGTTACAGAGTGGCCCGAAGGCCCGAGAACCACGAAGGTGAATAACAAATAATAGGGTTACAATGAATTTTATACTTCCAACACTTGGCCGAGAATAAACCACGTGGTCACTTAAATTTTAACCATGTAGTGGGTCATCGCAATAGTCACCTGCATGCAATGATTTACAATGATTTATATTATAATCTGTGAACATTCATGCAAGTTTTATATTCATTCAAATGTTTATAAAGTTCCACAATCTTATATATGTATCATCATGCTATAGCTTGGGCATAGAACCATGAACTTTTGGATTGTTGACAAGTTTAAGATATGGTCATCATGTAGTTTGGAACTATGATGATTGCATACCTATGTTTTATAATAGAAAAACTTACCCTTAAACCAATTGATGGAGTGGTTCTAATGCCTCATTCTTTTACAATATCAACGTCATAACATGAACTTTATAATTACCATGTTTATCCATATTAAGCTATATGATGACCTAGCAAGCGATGCAACATTATTAACTTTAGTTTGCTCAAAGTAATTTATGCATGAAAGCTTTAGATTATCATTAACCATATATCCATTTCATCATAGCATCAATATTACATTTATGAATATTGGTAAGCCTTGTGCTTATCGTAACTTTGTTTATGTAGAAATCATATATTACTTTGGGAGATACCAAGTAAAAGGATTTTTAACCACCTAGAAAACTATAATATTCATTATATAGTAATCCTTATAGTCTATGCCTGGATAATCTTGTTGCTATCAATAATTATGTTGTGACATTATAAATTTGCACAACATAGTAGTAGTAGAATCATGAACTCTATTAATGTTACTGGTTTATAACTTTGATTTGATTCTAAACTTGTATGTCTAATAAACAAGATAGGTTATGCATGTTTGTGAGTTTCATAGAAACCAATAAAATGGTTGGTGGAAAAATTATGAGTTGGCTAAGCGTAATAAGAAAACACTTCTATAAATCCTTTTACATAGCTCCGGTCAACGAGATTTAATAGCTTTTGGTTATATTTCTCAAACATAGTGTGTACTAATATTTTTCACTATGCCTTTGATTAGTAAAATGGATTTAGGATTTTCATATTCTTAGCACGGTGTGGGAAGTCGATCTTTCTCGAAAACATCCACTTCAGTAAACTGTTTGAGGTAGTAACTTAATGCAAGATAAGTATTATAGAAAAATAAGAAATTGAATGGGAATAATCCCACTATAATCTAAGTCCTTAGAACTACATCTTTCACTGTAATGTTTAGAACTTTACAAACAGTAATATTCATTTCAGAAGATAAATACCAAGCAGTTGGTTATACTAATACTATAAGTTGATAATGTATAATACTGTTAGACAATTATTATAGCATTACAGGTTATGCACTCTAAAGTAGAAGTAACTTACAACAAAGATCACAAGTTGTGAACCAAGGAAAGTATTTACTGTTGCTACTTACATTTAAGAAAGAAACTCATTTACATGTACTTCGTTTACAAGAATAATTGAAAGAAACAAAACTACTTGTTTTACCTCACAAAAGTAGCTTGATATATAACAGCTTATTTACTAAGCTTATTATTTTGCGAATAGAAATATTGTTGGATGCTTTATGAAATTAAAGACATTACTTGATCATTCATACCTGTAAAACCTGTAAGAACAAGTAATATTTTTGCGTTAGCTTAAACACTAAGAAAGCCCCGGAATCCAAAGACAATTCCACCTACTTGTCATAAATAAAAACTCATCAGAAAATTGAAAGAAGAATTATTGCACAAGTTAAACCTAACCTTGTATCAAAAAGTAGAATGCAATAATCAATATTATGTATAAACTAATATAGTAACTGCTTCTTTTATAGCTAACTATTAGCTGTTAGTAAACCGCAGTCTTAGCATTTTATGTTTTCAAAATTTTAATTTTTTGTGAAAATTTGGGGTTTTGACATGTGGTATCAGAGCACAAGGTTCAAACACTAGGCCTTGATGAATCCCAACTAGCTTTTAGGAAATAGTAAAACTGAATTATTATGCTGGCGTATTTTTCTTTTAAATGTTATTCAACCGAGAATTGTTTTCTAAAGTTTAACAGACAAGTATGGAAAGGCTGGAAGAGTATGCAGAGGAGGAATCTCCAGTTACTGAAACAGGAAATCTACCAAGAGATCCTATACCAGAGGATTTAACTACCAATTCCTTGGAATTGTTACAAACTATAAAATACCTAAAAACTGAAATGGATTCTATAAAACAAGAAAATGAAAGGATTCTGAGGGCTCAAGAAGAGCGGAATCAGATCCTAACTGAAAAGTTTCAAACTAAGGGTAGGGGTAGAAGAACAGAATCAGAAGACACAAGTCATCAACGTAAATCTAAAAAGATGAAACATACTAAAACTGAAAGTAGTTCATCTTCTGAAGTGTTTGGTGAACAACGAAATTACCATTCTACTAGTGACAGTAGTGATGATAATCAGTACACTAAAAAGAGGAAATACAAACCTTATGAGGAGATTTCCAGGGAATTCAAAAATATAAAATCACCAACCTTTAATGGAGAGACTGAGAAGGGGAAGGAAGTTGAATCCTGGTTATCTGGGATGAAGAAGTACTTCCAAATATATAAGTATTCTAACCAGTTAAAGGCTAGAATGGCTATTTATAACCTCTCGGGAAAGGCTGACATTTAGTGGTAGGACTTGAAAAGAGTTAAAAAAATAAAAGAGAAAAATGTAAAGTGGAGTACCTTTAAGAGGTATTTCAAAAATAAATTTATGTCTGAGCAATATTATGAGGAAAGAGCAAAGGAATTTTATGAGCTGAAGTTAGGATCAATGACAATGAAAGATCTAAACAGCAAGTTCTTAAGTCTACTTAGGTATGTACCATACCTTGTAGATGAGAAACCAAAGGTACAGTGATTCCTCGGCTGTTTACCTTATCATATTAAGGATAGGATTGAATATGATAACTCAAAGACCTTGGAAGAAGCTATGAGAAAAGATAACTTTTGTTTTAAGCAGAATCGGAAGAAAGAAAGCTTGGCCAATTGGAAGGCTAGGAAAAATAATAATCAGTTTTAACAAAAGAAGAAGGATTTTGTGCCTAATAGAAATTCTAAGAACAATAAGGCCTGAAATTATCCTAATAACAAGAACTTCCAAGGAAATAAGAACAATACACCCAACAACCAAAATAATTCTAAAGGTAAGGAATTTTCAAATAATCATGGAAATTTTACCAAGAACTTTGAGCGCAAAGAGCCTATCAAGTGTTGGGAGTGTAATGGCCCACACTATGCTTCAGTCTGTCCAAATCAGAAGAATACTGTTAGAAACATTCATACAATACATGAAGAGATGACCATTGGGGAACTAGCGAGGACCATGCCCAAAATCAATGCAGCCTTGGAGAATCGACAAGCTGAATATCAGACTTCCATGGTGGAAGTAGAAGGTATGATAAATAAAACGCCTGTAACTATTTTGATTGATCCATGAGCTAGTATCAGTTATATTGCATCTCAAATAGTAGAAAAATGTAAGTTATATGTTGAACAATTTGAGAATTCTTGGTTAGTTCAGTTAGCCACTGGTGCTAAAAGAAAGGTAACTTGTTTTGTAAAAGAATGTGCAATAGTTATGGATAATTTTGAAACTGTTTTCAAGCTAATGTTTTTCCTCTTGGTATGGATTGGTTAGTGTAAATTTGAGCATATAGATCTGTAGACAAATACACAACTCACAAAGAAGATCTCACAATTTACTCAGCAATTGAAGAATGAAACAGTGCAAAAGGCTTGCAGCTGTGAATGCTTTCATTAATCAAAAAAAGTAATCTGATGATAATTACAAAGAAGTAAAATGGCTTTAATAGCCACAAGCAATTCGAATCCACATGAGGAATTTTGAATTGATTAGACTCTACTTGAACTGAATGTAACTGACTCCTAACTTAGCTTGACTAGTCATTAACTGAAGTGAACTAACCTTGGTTGGTTTCAGCACTCCCAGTGGCTTCCTAAATTGTGGGGATTGATCTAGGAGGCTCCTAAACTTATGCAATCAAGTGTAGTAAGTGGCAATGAGCCTCAATTAGTGTTCCCCACACTTTATTAACTGAAACATGTGCCACAATTAGGTCAAGTTGACCCAATGGTGTTAATGACTATAAATAGACTGGATGGACTCCCAATTTAGACATGACTCCCAAATTAGACATATGACCAAATTTGGACAATGGAGGATTAATAATCCTAACACCCCCCCTGAATGCTAACTTGGACAAACTATGGTCCCTGGTAACTAAGACCATAGGTCACCCATTACATCAAGTAAAATAAAGTAACTGCTTAATGCAAGGAGTCGGGGAAAAAACCACATGGGAAAAAATCCCTCCCTCTAGCTAAGCAGGTAAAATCATGTCTCAAGTTTGAAAAACTTGAAAATATGTTGCTGCAATCTTCATCTCTGTGAGGTAGTGAAGCAGCATGCATGGTGTGTTGTGCACAGGTATTCTGGGGCCTGGCATGTAGACTTCTCTTTCTTCTCAAAAACTGATGATGAGAGGAAGGAGGAATGTAATCTTTGTCTCTTGCTGAATGAAGAGGTGTATGATCATATCCATTCTTTTGAATGTAGTAAGACTGAGCCCTTTCCATATTGCATCTTATAGGAATTCTATTGCATCTCTTTGAATGAGGTAAAATAGTATGACATAGCACAAGAGTCTTTCCTTTCTGAGTGTCAGGTGAGTTTCCAGTCATCTTCCTAGCTTCCAGTTTGGAAGTAGGGACTGAATCTAGATTTGAGTCACCCTGAATCTTAATGTCATAAACTGATATAGATGGATCTGCAATACTAGTAGAAGCTGTAAAAGAAGTAGATGCAATGGTTTTACCTTCCCTTGTAGGTGGCTGTTGAGAGTGCACTAGTTCTGAAGGAGGCATGAAATGTGAGAACTCATATGCTTTTGAAGCATGATTCGCAATACTCTTTGCTATGATGCTCCCAGTAGAGATATCTATGATCTCCACTGAGTCAGGACCAAAGATCACTCGCTTTGGAGATCCAGTATGGGTCATCTGATAGACAGATAACAGGTTTGAATCCAGGGAGGGAACAAAGAACACATCTTTGAACCTTCCATGTTCAAGTTGGATAGAGCCCTTCCCTTTGGTTTGGACTTTATTGTTATTTCCCATCTGAATACTAGGACCATCAAAGGACTGAAAAGAAGAGAATGATTCTCTGGATGCAGCCATATGGTTGGAAGCTCCAGAATCAATGAGGAAGGTAGGTTTTGATGTGCAACAAGCCTTCAGTGCATGTCCTTTCCTTTGTTATTCTTCTTCTTCTTCTTCAGAGTCTTTCTTCCTTGTGCTAGCAGGTACAAAAATGTTGTGCTTTTTCAAAAGAGGAGCCATTTCATCAAGTTTTCTTCTCATACAGGAGCTTTCGGAATGGAAGCGCCTTCCATAGTAAGGGTAGAGGACCTTTCCTTTGCCATTCTTGTTGCTTCTCTTCGAACTTGAAGGTTCTTTTGACTGCTCAGACTCATATATTTGCTTCCCTTTGTCATTCGCTATCTTATCTCCTCTTGCAACTAGATGTAGATATTTGGGAGATCGAATGATCCCCATTTGGATCAATTTATCATTCTCATAAATAAGAGATTGGATGAAAGCATTAAGAGTGGGCATCTTCCAATTTGGAGTAGTGAGCCTTACTATTTGGAAGGTGGATACAAAGACTGAGTAGTCTGCATTGAGATTTGTGAGAATGGAAAGAATGAGCTGATCTTCATCCTTCTTCACTTTGCATTGCTTCAACTGATATATCAGGTTCTTGAACTTTGAGAAAAATTCATTTAGAGATTTGAAATTGGATGGATTGAGAGTAATCAAATAATTTTATAGCTGATGGATCCTCATATCATCATGCTTATCAAATAAGGAAGCAAGCTTGTCCCAAACCTCCTTGGGAGTGTCCAAGTCTTGGATGTGAAATTGAACATCTCTAGAGACTGAGGAGAGCATGAGACCAATGGCTTCATCAAGCCTGTTCATGTACTTATCTTTGTCTTTATCTGATTCTAGCTCTTGCTCTGTTTCTTCTATGAGTCTAAAGAGATGCTTGGTGCGGAGAAATACTATCATGTCATCCTTCCATCGGTGATAGTTGAAGGGAGTGAGAAGCTCTATTTTATGAGCCATTTCGAATGTAATAGGAAGAACTGAGCTACTGTAGCGAGTGCAGTGAGAATAAAGGGCTGCTTGTAGCGAATGCTGATAACTTGTCACACAATCAAACATACAAAGTAAGGTTGACAGTCTGCACTTTTGGAATTTCCTTCACACCCAGCATAGTTGATCAAGCAAACTTGATCAACAATTTCTTAACTTGGGATATTAAGTGGTAAATTCTCCACTTCTGGTGTAGTACTGGAAAAAATTGATCTGGCTGGAGATCTGAGGAGGAGAGGAGTCTTGTCCACTGAGGCTCTGATACCATGTAAATTTGAGCATATAGATCCATAGACAAATACACAATCATAAATAAGATCTCACAATTTACTCAACAATTGAAGAATGAAACAGTGCAAAAGGCTTGCAGCTGTGAATGCTTTCATTAATAAAAAAAAGTAATCCGATGATAATTACAAAGAAGTAAAATGGCTTTAATAGCCACAAGCAATTTGAATCCACATGAGGAAGTTTGAATTGATTAGACTCTACTTGAACTGAATGTAACTGACTCCTAACTTAGCTTGACTAGTCATTAACTTAAGTGAACTGACCTTGGTTGGTTTCGGCACTCCCAGTGGCTTCCTAAATTGTAGGGATTGATCTAGGAGGCTCCTAAACTTATGCAATCAAGTGCAGTAAGTGGCAGTGAGCCTCAATTAGTGTTACCCACACTTTAGTAACTGAAACATGTGCCCCAATTAGGTCAAGTTGACCCAATGGTGTTAATGACTATAAATAGACTGGATGGACTCCCGATTTAGACATGACTCCCAAATTAGACATATGACCAAATTTGGACAAGGGAGGATTAATAATCCTAATAGTTAGAACCACATAGAGTAATTCTAAACTGTTATTATAAAACTTTCACATGTTTAAACAGTGATGAAAAACCAGTAAGTGTTAAAGGAATCCCTAGAAAAAACACCATAAGGAAGATTTCTGCCCTACAGCTTAAAGGAGCTGTTAGAAAGGGATGTAAAGCTCATGAAATAAGAATAACTGATGAAGAGAGTCTAATTAAAATAGATAAGTTAGAGGTGGAAGACATACCAATCTTAAGAGAATATGTTGATGTATTCCCCAAAGAAATTCCAGGATTACCTCCGAAAAGGGAATTGGATTTCACCATTGAGTTGGTACCGGGTGCAGTACCCAGCTCAAAGGCTCATTATCGAATGAACATACTAGAAATTAGTGAATTAAAATCTCAATTAAAAGAATTAATTGATAAAAAGTATATTCGACCAAGTGTGTCTCCCTGGGGGGCACCTGTCATCTTCATTAAGAAGAAGGACGGAACCATGTGACTTTGCATAGATTACCGTCAGTTAAATAACATGACAATCAAAAATAGATATTCGTTGCCCCACATAGATGATCTGTTTGATCAACTACATGGAGCCACGGTGTTTTCGAAAATAGATTTAAGGTCTGGATATCATCAAGTAAGGATTAAATATGAAGACATCTTTAAGACATCTTTCAGAACTAGATATGGTCATTACGAATTTGTCGTAATTCCATTCAGGCTTACCAATGCCCCAGTTGTTTTCATGTGTTTAATGAAAAATGTTATGTATAAGTATTTAGATAAGTTTGTGGCCATATTTATCGAAAAAATTCTAATCTATTCAAAAACTGAAGAAGAACATAAAGAACATCTAAAAAAAAATTTGTAAGAGTTGCGAGATCATCAAATCTTTGCAAGTTTAGTAAATGTGATTTCTTCAAGGATAAGATTCAGTATTTAGGTCATGTGGTGACCAAGGAAGGAATTTCCATAGATCCTAAAAAGATAAGGGAAATCAAATATTGGTCGGTTCCTAAGGATATGATGGATGTTCGATCTTTCATGGGCATTACCGATTTCTATCGGAGGTTCATTGAAGGTTTTTCGAGGATAGAAAATCTGATAACTTCCTTGCAGAAGAAGGGAAATAAGTTTGACTGGAATCAGAAATGTGAAGAAAGCTTTAAAAAGTTAAAAACTTTATTAACCAGTGCACCTATTTTAAGAATAGCTGATCGTAATAAAGAATTTGTAGTGTGCACTATAGCCTATAATGATGGCTTAGGCAGTGTTCTGACTCAAGAAGGGCATGTTATTGCCTATGAGTCTAGAAAGTTAAAAGTTCATGAAAAAAATTATGCAACATATGATCTGGAATTAGCAGCTGTAATACACGCCTTAAAGATGTGGCGACATTACCTAATTGGTAGAAAATTTGTCTTAATGATTGATAATAAAGGATTGAAGTATCTGTTAGATCATCCTAATCTAAATGCTAGACAAGCTAGGTGGTTAGCTTTCTTAAGAGAATATGATTTTGAAATTCAGCACATAAAAGGTAAAGAAAATAAAGTTGTTGATGCATTAAGTAGGAATGCAAGGCTGAATTTTGCAGCAGCTATCAGCACTTATACTACAGATTTGGTTGAACAGCTTAAAGAAGGAATAGAACAAGATGAAATTTATAAGATTTTGCAAGCTAAAACTAAAGAAAATCCAACAAAAAAATTAAGTAAAGGTTACAGTTTAAATGAAAAGGAATTTTTACTGTATAAAAGTAGAATGTATGTACCTAATGTACCTTAAGTTAAGCTGTTAATTCTGGATGAAATTCATAAAACGTCATACTCAGGTCATCCAGGTTATCAAAAGACTATAACTATGTTAAGAAAAGAGTGGTTTGCGCCATATATGAAAACTGAAGTAGCGGAATATATTGCTAGGTGTTTTGAATGTCAACAGGTAAAAACTGAACATCAACACCCAGCTGGTTTGCTTCAGCCATTACCTGTTCCTAGCTGGAAATGGGAGATAATTAGTTTAGATTTTATTAATGGGCTGCCTAGAAATCAAAATCAGAATGATTCTATCATGGTATTAGTGGATAAGTTAAGCAAAGTAGCTCACTTTATACCTATTAAAACTACTTATAAAGCTGTAAACATAGCTGATATTTTTCTAAAACAGATTTTTCGATTGCATGGAGTACCAAAAGTCATAATCCCAGATAGAGATCCTAAATTTACAGGAAACTTTTGGAAGTTTTTGTTTAAAGGGTTAAACACTACATTAAATTTTAGTACTTATTTCCATCCTCAAATAGATGGACAAATTGAAAGGGTAAACCAAGTACTGAAAGATCTATTAAGAATGTATGTGAAAGACCAGCCAGGTAAATGGGAGGATTATTTACATCTTGTAGAATTTGCTTATAATAATAATTATCAGACATCAACCAGATTTAGCCCTTTTGAAATTTTATATGGACAGAAATGTAATACTCCTATCTCTTGGAGTAATCCAGTGGATAGATTGGTATTAGTTCCAGAACTGTTAAAAGAAATGGAATAAATTGTAAAGCAAGTGCAGGGTGTTAACACTCAGAATGTACCCAGGTTGAAAAAGGTAAATCCCAAAGGTAACAGCAAAAACCACTTCAAAAAGAAACTGGCTTTTCTTTCCAGAGAGGGATCTCTCAAATATAAATTTAACAAGGCCAGATATAAAAATCAACATTTAAACATCATATAGATGGTTAAAATGATACACATAATCATTGGGCAATGGATTCGAAATACATAAAAATATCACAAGGTCGCATGCATGAGATTTCATCAAAGGCAAGATAACCACTCAATTACAGTCATTCATTGAGTTCAGGTGGAAAAGGAAGAAATATGAACAATCCATCAATATAGAGCATAATAAGATGAATTCCATATTAAATTTAACATAAACATTTATGAAATATCTGAAACAATAGTCAAAGCACAACAAGTATGAATTCCAACCATTCAACACTACGCTTCAGATACGAGGAAAACAAAATGGAATGTAAACACCGAAAAAAACAATCACATAAGAAAGAAAATACAGACTGTAAGGTAAACAGAACAAGAATCTTTGATATCCCACACACATTCAACTTTGTTATTTCAAAAATTATCTGTCCTCAAAAACATTGATCCAACAAATGGGTTCCAATCCCCAAAACATCAAGTAAATGCAAATATATACATAAATGATTTCTTCCCAAGAAGATTTAATAACTGAATAATCTTTTTAATCAAAGTCTTTGTAACCATATCCCTAACAACTAGGAATAAACTACTTGCTTTGATCCTGATAACAGATCATTTAATTAAAATCAACTTGGTGACAACAAGGCTCGAACAAGCAGCTCCATATCGCGCAACACCTGTTTTCACAGATGAAGAATATACTTTGTTTTTCCAAATCTTCCCATGGATCTCCATTGTTATGTTCTTGGGATTTCGTACTCAATAATTTCTCGGATAGACACTTATAGATCCATATAGGTCTCATAAGACATAGTGGGAATCCCTCCTCTGACAATCAAAAATTTCTGTAATATCTCGAAGTCTTCTGTTAACTTGTCCACGATGACTTTTCCCATCAATCCCTTTACCAAGTCATCAAACTTGGAGTGATCCATACAGCTTTGTACTAGAAAGATATGATAATGTTCTTGAGAAAAAATTCTTCATTCTTTGTCCCAGAAAGAGGGAAGGCCATCTTCAAACAACTCTTTAAAAGTATGCCTGAAATCATTAATACATGAAGTCATCTCATCAACCTTAGCTTGTACTGTCTTCATAAGATGATGTTTGTGAATGAAACTTTTCAACCACAGTACCATATCCACTCTGTATTTGATTCCTACATCTTGCAATTTTTGATAAGTTAATGAATTCAATAAATTTAGTGCATTTTGAGCTGTACTTAGGGGCTTCCTCTCCATGGTCTCATTTACTAGTTTTAATCTCTGATTCGCTAAATTAACCAATGCACTTTGGTCATCAATGAAATTCAAATAATGTCTAAAATTAGTAACCTCCATAGACAATGTATCCCAGATTATATGCTTGGCTCTCTATAGAGGCCCCTTTCCTTTATTCCTTTCTTTTAATTCATTAAACTTCTTTTGTAATTGACCTTTATCATGTAATATTTTATTCTTGTTTTCAACCACTTTAGTCAGCTCGGATTTGATCTTCTCATTTTCTTGTTTTAATTCCCTTATCTCTACATCCTTCAAGCTTACTTGTGACATGGGCACTAATAAATCATCAGCAAAAAAATCACTTAAAGGATTTTCAATATTTATAATGGACAAATCTCCATCAGTAGGAGTCTAGCTCATTAATTCTTCCATAATCTCTTTTTCATCATTCTGATCTTTCTTTAACTGTGAAATTTGTGTCACTAGCTCAGTTCGCTCTGTTTCTCATTTATTCTTTTCTTCTTGTAGCTTCACAGTTTTGCCTTTGTACTCCATAATTTCTTGATGAATTTTATCTTTCTCCTCCTGCAATGCTACCAACTCTGATGACTGAACATGTTCGAAACTCAGTATTTTCAACTTCTTCTTTAGTACCTGAAGGGCATTATCTTTTTCTTCTAAAAGTATTTTGATGGCTTGTGTGTTTCCTATTTCATCCTCCAATCTTATGACATCTACTTGAAATTTATTTATTTGAATTGAATTCTCCTTGTTATCAAATTTCTCGTGCTTCAACTGGACCTCTAATTTATCAACCAAAACTTGCAACTTGTTAATTTTCATCATGGCATGTAACAAATATAAATAAATTATATCCCCTGTCTATTTGTGCAGCTGTATTTTGTCAGGTACAGTGATTTTGTCCAATATTACTTCCATCTTGGCCACTTTTTTGTCACTTACCATAGCTAATTTTAAAGTGTTCCTCTCTACATCCCGAGTGGAAATCAAGGATGTCTTTGGGTTACCCAGACTTCTCACTCATGGGAGTAGATTTTTAGTTTCTTCTAAGGATTGCCTCTGCTTTTCTACATAACTAGTCATGAATTCTGCTTTAGATTTAAAAACTGAACTGGACTCTGCATTATTTTCACTTTCAAAAGAAAACTAGTTCATCTGCACTGACTTCTTAGGAATCAGAACTACTTTTTTCAACTCATCTGAAGCTACTTCACTTGAAATTTTACTATCTTGAGATGTTTTGGTCTTCTTACATGAAATGTATTCATCTATTTCCATATTTTCAATCTCAGAAAAACTTCTTTTAATTAAAACATTAAAAATCTCTGGAACTTGAGACGTTGTAATTGATCCACTGCTTGTACTCTCATTGCTTCCTGGATTTTCCACAAAATGAAACAAATTGGCTAGTTCCTTCAAACACTCAACAACTTGGTGATCAAATGGTTTGTTTTTATTTTCTTTTTTTCTTAGAGAAATTATATGATATGGATCATAATTGACCTTTTGTTCTTTTTTAAAATCCATGTTTTCCAATAATTTTTCCATAATCACCAGGGCACCTTTGTTTTTAAAGATGAATGAACCGAATTTAAGGGGGAATTTGATATTGGAGGACTTTTTGAAGGCTCCGAAATGCTCATATTCTGCATGTAATCTTTGTCTCATGTATTCCAGTGAAAATATTCTAGGGGTAAGGAAGGCAAGCAGCCTATAAGGCTATCCGGTGAAACCATACACTCTCAAAACTGTAATGTCTTTATACAAAAACCAATCCCCAATCCTGTCTTCTGGTGACAATTGCATCATAATATTCATTTCTTCAAACACTCTGGGCAATAATTCATCAAACAACAACTTATATATCTCTGACATAATGGAATTCACAAATTCGAACATATTGATTTACTTCGGCAGATCCGAAGAGAATATAGTAGTAAAGAATTGTAATTCAGTTACATTTGAACATAATAACATGTTCAACAAATATGATTGGTACTTGAAAAATATAACCTTTAGGAACTCAACTAATTGGATATGAATAGCCTCTACTAAATATTCATCCAAACTGAAGAAATGGACCGGATGGGACTCAAACTCAAGACTAACTGAACTCATTTTCAATAAGAAGCCCAAGACAACCTCACTGACATGAATGTCATTATCTAGACCTAAAATCTGGCAGACCAAAGATACAACCAATTGGACCTCCTCTTTGAAGATGTGAATATGATATGGAAAAAAGAGACTTTCTAATGACTGACCTTCATTAATAATACTAGACAAAAATTCACATCGAATTTCATTTTTACAACCTCTGTATACTTCAGCTAAAATAGACTCATTCACAGACTCACCACTATCAGGGTAATTATCAGGAAAATTAAGGAATCCATGAATAGCTTTTTCATCAATCCTACACAATATATTGGATGTGGAATGACTCACAATGACTCTCTCAAGAATATGAGTAATTACTTGCACACCACTCAGCAAATTCAAGAAAGGGTAAGGTCTGCTCAATGGTGAAATAATACAGAAATGACTTGCAGGCATTCAAAATGTCATTTCCTTGTGAATTATACTACCACAATCTTTCCTTAATAACTGATACATTTCCCATCGACAGGTATGGGTCATATATACCTCTATCTCTATCAACCAAGAATTCTTCTCTTTCATCCAAGACCCGGTTAAGACCTTCTAACCCTTTCACTTTCTCCATAATAGAAAAAACAACGATAATTATATGAATAAATCTCAAGTATTTGAAGCTTACCTGTGACTGTAACTATATGTACCTGAAGTTGACTGTGAAAGGATAGTGGGTGGTCTCTTTCATTCATCTTGGCATGCAAAAGAAAAAATGATTTTTCAAAATAAGTCAACTTCACTTTATATAAAGGTCTATTCCGAAGGCTCCCTCCAGCGGTTTTTCTTAAACCATTTTTCTCCACGGAATGTACTATAAGATGCCACATGTATCATGGTTTTTATTTTGCTACCGCCTTTCTACTTCAACTGCTGCACAACTCTACCCTCCGGATCTGATAATAACCGTTGATGAATACTCACTTTATTTTTAAGCCGTTGGATTAACTTGCACGTACGCATTCTGCTGGGCCTTTTTGTTTTTAACAATGCACAACTTTATGGAGTGGACTTATTATCAACCGTATATTTTACCAACCTAATCCCATAACCGTCGATCCTCATGCCTTGTTAATTATCTTTGCCTACCCTTATCTCTCGTGCATCTCCACAGAGCAGATCTATTCTAAAACATTGATTTTCACATCCTTGTTCTATACCATTGGATTATGAGATAATTTCATCTTTTATGCGCCCTTTTATCATACATTCACATTGTCATATTTAACCAAAGTTCAAGTAACCATCATTTTTCTTCACCATGTTTCCTTCAATACTCTGCAAGTTACAAGTTTTTAACACAGGGAAATCTGAAAGTAGCATAGGATCGACAAAAAAGTCAAGCAAACTTAAAAAGAACTCCAAAGGAGTTTCAGGTAGGTGAAAATGTGTTCATCAAGTTAAGGCCCAAAAATATCTCTCTGAGACTGGGGAGTTGTGCAAAATTGGCACCTCGTTACTGTGGTCCATTTGAAATTCCATCTAGGATTGGACAAGTATCTTATCAATTAGCATTACCACCCAATTTAAGAGTACATAATGTTTTTCACATTTCCGTATTAAAGAAATATTTTCATGATGCTACTCATGTTGTTAACTGGAATGATGTACAGGTAGAACTAAAAGGATATTTTCTAGTGGAACCGAAATGTATCCTCGGGTGGAGGGAGATTACACTTCGGAACTGCACCATTGGACAAGTGAAGGTGCAATGGAATCACCTTAATTCAAAGGAAGCCACCTGGGAATTGGAAAGTAATATGTGAGATGCATATCCAATTCTATTCCTGGGGAATTCTAAGGATGAAGAATAAATAACATCGAGGATGATGTTCTAAGGGGGTGTGTATGTCACATGCCCCAATTTTGCAAAAATATTATTATCATATTTTATTTTATTTCAAGAAAATATGTTAAATTTTATGCTAAGTTGTAATTGATGACTCAGCAGAGTCAAGGATGTTGAATTTAATTCTGAATATTTTAATTATAAATAAATAAAAGTGGAGACAATAGCTTGGGAGAGCTGTTAAAAGAGTGTTTACTGGTCAAGTTGGTGGAGGAGACTGGGTGGAGAGCAAATAGACAAGTGACAGCATCCTCAAACACTTCCAATGTTGCAGGTGGAAACCTCCATACATTTGGGGTCATGATCCCCCAAGAAAGTGGGATCAGAGCAAGTGGCTCAATCAATGACAATTGACCCAAAAAGACCTAGGCAATCTTAATAAAAATTCCCATTGAAGAGAGCTGAGGGTGCTCATTCCAGTGAAGTGTTCATTCAGGTGAATGTACTTCAGAGAATTTCATTGGGAAGGGAATTTTGTCGAAGGTGTTTGAGGGTAAATTACAGAAAGTGATCTAGTGCAGCTTTTCAGCTGAAGGATCTTAGTGCTAAGTGTAGAGTGATTACTAAGCCATTGGACTAGTATTTTGTTTCTTGCTCCACCAGTTCTCAGCCAAGGAGACCAAGAACAGGCTCAGGGGTCCTGAGAAGATGTTGTTTGAGTGCTCTCCAGGAGTTGGTATGGAGGAATGGCCTCCCAATGATGTTGGTGTCCAGCTTAAACAAGTTCTACAGTCTTTTATTTTACTGTGTTAAAAGTTTATATCTGATACTGAATGATTAATGAATGATTAAATGTTTAGTAGTGAACTGTTAGAGATTGTAATCCTTTAGTTATTTGAAATATTGAATCTATAATTGATGAAAAATAATCCTAACCTGTGTTTTCCACATCTGGAATGGACCAGACCGTACTCTAGCATATGAAGTATATTTTTAAAATAGACGAAGGATATGATAGAAATCTGGAATGAATAAAGTTATTATGTATTTCAAAATATTGGAATAATTTATTTCTGTATGTAGTTGTTATCAGAGAAGAACAATATCCTATTAGTGATTTTATTGTTAGCTAGATTGTTGTTGTAAAAATGCTAGAAAAATAAATAGCCAAATGCTTTATAGATAGCTGGTTATTATATTATCAAGTTATTCAAATAAATAAGTCATTACTTTTATGCAGTACTTTATTCTGTAAAATTATACTATTAACCTGTAACAGAGGCAAAATAATTAACTTAGATAAAGCACTCATTTATTTCTGTGAAGAAAGAATAAAGTTGTTTTACATAGTTTATTTTATTGTTCATATTATCTAACTATATCTACATATGTTCATATTTCAAGTAGGGTAATACTAGTATAGT
>LPNX010994029.1:5398-22500 GCA_001517045.1 Pseudotsuga menziesii
CCAACGATTGCCAAACCAAAAGTGGTCATTGATATGCGGATTTTGGTCATTTTTTTGGTCACTAATCTCTCATTTTTCACTAGTGGAGGTCTTCCATATATTGGAGCCTGGGAGATCTTCACTGAACCTTACCAAGGAATGTTTTGGCCAGTGTGGCACATATTTCAAATGCCACAGTTTGGCCCAAGGCTCATCACTGTAATTTACCCATCTCCACCAGAATTTTGCACTCATAACTTTGTTATTATCCAAAGTTTCTCTGAGGACCAAACCCCCCATGCCCTTCAAGGTGCATATGGTTTCCCAATCCAGCAGAGGAAATGCCTCTAGATGTTCCTGATTTGTTTGATGATGGATTTTGGGGCAGCCAGAACTAAGAAAAGATACATGGGCATATCTTGCAATACTGATTTCACCAGGATAAGTCAACTTGGAAAATTAAGAGCTATGAAGGTCCATAGACTGAGCTTTTTGTTAATTTTGTCCAAGAGTTCTTTCCAAGAGACCTGTTTGATAGTTTACTCTGCTATTGGAGCTCCTAGATACTTCGAGGGAAAGCTCCCTTCCAGAAATTATAGGATCCTTAGGATGTTTCTCTTAGTAATCCTTGGGGTATTGAAGAAATAGGTCTAAGATTTATCGTTGTTGATTCTGAGGCCACTAGCTTCAAGAAATGTATTCAAACAGTATTTAATTCTGCCGGCTTTGTGCACTGAGGATGTGCCCATCAGCATATTGTCATCCACGAACTGTTGGTGCGTTTGGGGATCCATTCCTTCCGTTAGGGACAAACCATGGATTTTAGTCTCATCTCTCCTGTTCTTCAGCAGTATTCCAAGCCCTTCAGCTGCAATAACGAAGAGGAAAGGAAAAAGGGGATCTCCTTGTCTTATTCCTTTGGTTGCATTGAAGGGGCTTGAGGGAGAACCATTAACCAAAATAGAGAAAAAAACAGAGGAGACCATATTCATGATCCAGTTAGTCCAATCTTCCGCAAATCCAAACGCTTTTAAAATGCTACTTAAAAATTGCTGGTTCAATTTATCGTAGGATTTAGAGAGATAAAGTTTTAGAAGCATACCTGGATTCCTGGTTTCTTTGAGGGAGTGGATGGTTTCATGGACTAAAATTATGCCATCCAGGATTTGTCTACCTTCCACGAACTTGGCTTGCTCAGAGAAATGATAAGAGGTAGGATGGGTTTTAAACGATTGGCTATTACCTTAGAGATGATTTTATAGATAAAATTGCATAGGGAAATCAGTCTTAGTTTTCCAGGGTCTTCGGTTCCAATTTATTTTGGAATGAGAGCCAGGAAGGTTGAGTTAAGAGCTTTGAGAATGCTTCTCGATTTCCAAGAATCCTCCACCAGGGACATTATTTATTCTTTTATGCTTTTAGCCAGTCCCAGTCAACATGGAAAAAATTAGTGGTGAAGCCATTTGGGCCCAATGCTTTATCTTTGGCCATTTGATTCACTGCAGTTTCTACCTCAGCCATCTCGATAGCTTTGCCGAGTATTTGGTTGTGGTCCTCCGTGATGAGTTTGGGCATGTGACTGAACACTTCTCTTTGAGCTTCCTCTCTGTCTCTATCCGGTTCTTGCAGGATATTGGCAAAGTAAGAGTTTAGGGTGTTCTCTATATCCTCTTGGGATTCAGCTATGCTTCTGTCCTCCTTCTTCAGTCTATCCATCCTGTTACCCTACCTATGTTGGATGGTCGCTTTATGGAAGAAACTGGAGTTACGTTCCCCTTCTTAGAGCCATTTGCTACGACACTTTTGGCTCTAGTAGATTTCCTCTTGTCTCTCTCTTTAATTGAATTCCTACAAGAAGGTCTTCTCCTGAAGCCTCAGTTCCTTAGTGTATCCGCTGATCATTACTTGAGAATGAAGATGTTGGATCTTGATCTCTAAAACATGCTTTTCTTGAAATATATTGCCAAAGGATTCCTTGTTCCATTTTTTGATGCATTATTTGAGGTGTTTAAGCTTTTGTTGGAATTGATACATGTGGGTGCCCCTAATGGGGGTGGGGGGGGCGTTCCCACCAGTCTTCGAGTTTCTCCTGAAAGTCTGGTTGGAGGAGCCAGAATTTTTCAAATCGAAAAGGTCTTCGAGGGTTGACTCCAGCATTGTCCCATTCCAAAGTGATGGGCCAATGGTCCAATCCTGCCGTTGGAAGGACGACCGCTCTGAGGTTGCCCCCAACCATCATAACCAATTATGATAGCAGGAATCTATCAAGTCTGCAATAAATTCCTTTGTCTCCTGATTGTTTATTGTTCCATGTGAAGATACCATTGGAAGTTCTGACATCAATCAGGTCCAGATCAGAGATGGTGTTATTGAAGAGAGTGCTTGTAGTCATGTTTAAGCTCTAAATGCCACCTTTTTTTTCATCAAGGTTTCTTATCAGGTTAAAGTCACCTCCAATAATCCAGGATCTATTCTGAATTAAAGTTTTGAGGTCTGTGAGAGATTCAATGAATGCCTGCTTCTGAACCGCCTTCAGGGGGCCATAGACGTTGGAGATGAATCCTTCGATCCTGGTGCTGAGAATGTCGAAATCAGCTGAGATAGTACAGCTGGTGGAAATAAATCATGATAAGGTTACCACGTGGGGATTCCAAAGAATTCCTAGGCCCCCTGCCACACCTCTGGCATCGATGGCAATCGATTCGCAACCCTTCCATACCTTTTGGTATATATTCACTAATTCTTCCCCCAAGCATTTAGTTTCTTGTAGGAAGATTATCCCTTATTTTTGCTTGTCGATTCTTCTTTTTAGGAGGTGATTCTTTAGAGCACTGTTACAACCTCTGATATTCCAGGTTGTAATCTGCATTAAGAAGGAATTAATTAGAGGGGGAAAGGGATGCATATATCATTGGATACTACCCTGAAGCCACCAGTTGTTCTCCTATCGCTTTGATTCTCTAGACATTGCTCAGTCTGCCTCTTTTATCTTTCTTTGAGTTTTTCCCTTTCCCATCTGTGACTTTGAGAGATTCAGTCACGACTCCTAGGGTATTCGCATTCTTGGCTTAGATAATCGCTTTCTCTAGAAGAGACACTTGCTACAGGGATATTTTTGTTGGATCTTGATCATAGCAGGCAGCTTCCTTTCGATCCAGATCTAGGTCCCCTATTTCCATGTCCTCAGATACAACTTCCCCAGATCCCAAGACTATCTAGGGTTCCTCATCTCAATTCAATGGAAGGCCCTCTAGGGTAGTGTTCTCAAAGCCATGATAATCTATTGGGACTGGATTGTTACCAGCTCATTGTGTTTCCTTATCCTCTTCCCCCTACTATTTACTTAGAGTTTTATTCTACATCGCTTATGTCTGTGCCTTGATTGTTTTTATTGGCTAGTCTTCCTGAAAGGTCTCGAACTGGTTCTGAGTTTGCACCCTTTTTTGAACTTCCAGACCCAAGATATTTCTGGCCTACCTCTTTTTGTTTTGAGTCTTGGTCAATCCTTCCGCATCCTGAAGTTCTTGATCCTGCTTCCCTCTTGGTCTCTTGTTTTGGGAGCAGTTTCTGAACAAATTCCCATGTTCATGGCATCCCCTACATCTAAATGGGATCTGTTCATAGTCTATGGATTGAAACCATTCCTCTTCTTCCCATGTTAACTCTATACCATCTGGTAGGTCTCTTGAAATGTCCAGGTAGATGCAGATCCTGGCAAACAAGATGTATTTCCTCTGTCTAGTTTGTTCATATATTTTGATAAAGGTCACCAGAGAGTTCCCTATATCTATTGAGATTTCTTCCTTCCAGTATTCTGAAGGTATGGAATACATTCTGATCCATACTGGTGCAATTGTCATATTTTCTTTGTTTGGATTGAATCTCTCTTTCCATGGTCTCAAGAAGAGACCAGCTGAGTTGAAGAAGTAGGGACCATTCTCAAAGATTTTAGTTCTGTCCTCTTCATTGAGGAATATAATGGTGAAGAAGCCTTTATCTCCCAGCTGAAGATCGTAGTGACCTTGGGGTTTCCACATTTAGTTTATCCATCCTACCAACATCTTTTCTGTGGGCTAGATTCCCACAACTTTTCCTATGAGGGCCTTTTCTTTCATATATTGAATTTCCTCCCTGACTCTGTCTTATTTGATCCAAATTCATGGAATCGTTTTGTATTTCAGGATGCATTGTCTCGTTCTTCTTGTCCCCTGGTTAGTTGCTTCCTCTTTTCTTGTTCCGTTGCACTCTTCCCCATCCTTGACAGTTGTCTGGGCATTGAATACTACTTTTCCTTTGTCCTTTTTTGATCCCAATGTGGTTGTCTCTTCCTCCACAGCTTTAGGCCTTCCTTGGTCCCTCTGCCATCGAGGAGGAGTAGGAACCATCTCGAGAATTGCTGCTGCACCTCCATTGACCTTCTTAGCCACCAAGAAACCTTCTACCATTCACCGTACACTTGTAGAGCTCAGTCACAACCTAACTTTATCATACGATTTTGATACAAGTAAGCAATTTTGTTGTACTTGTTAACGGCACACCCTCAAAATTATTTCAGGCTCGAGAGGCATCAAACAGGGATTTCCTCTCTCTCCCCTCCTATTTATTTTCATTATTGAAATCCTAAGCTTGTTGATCACTCATGCTCAACAAAGAGTTTACATTGTGGGTATAAACGTTTCTTTGTCACTGAATCTCACACATCTTTTATTTGTTGATGATGTTATTTTGTTTGGGCTGGAGACTGTAGAAGAATGGAAACATTATAAAGAAGTTTTAGATCTCTTCTGCTCTACAACTGACATGAAAATCAGTGAGGAGAAATCTTCTTTTCTGTTCAATGAAATGGATGATCTCACTAGAGCCAATGTTGCTTCCTTACTACCATTTAAAATGGAGCCTCTGTCATTGGGGTTTAAGTACTTGGGCTATTATCTAAAACCATTGGGTTATCATGTCAGTGACTACCGTCAGCTTATATAAAATTTGAAAAAAGAATCAGTAATTGGACCTATAGACTTCTAACTCTTGGAGGAAGGATTATCCTAGTTAAATCAGTCTTAATGGGGTTTGTTGTCTATTGGCTCACTTTCGCTAAGATTCCTAGAACTATTATGAACTATCTTAGGTGTGCTATCTTTAATTTTCTTTAGGGTAATTCTTATGGTAAATCCAGGTATCACTTGGTGGATTGGCATACGATCTGTAGGCCATATGATCTAGGTGGGTGGAATATTAATAATTTGGATTGGTTTAGTCTGGCTCTTAGACTCAAATTTTTATGGATGGTACTAAAGGGTGAAGGTATTTGGTCTCTTATTATCAATCATAGATATCTTAAAAATAGGTGTTGTGGAATGGATTTGCACTCAAGCCTTTAATATTCAGGGTACTTCATACATATGGAACAACTTCATTAGATCACTGTCTTGGATCCCTAGATGTCTGGGATGGAAGGTGGGTAATGGTAAAAATATAAAGATTGGTGTGGATCCCATTTCTGGTTTAAATTCAGACTTTGTCCTACTAGAGGAACTCAAATTCTACTTAGAGGATTATGGCATTTCTGCTCTTGTTGATGCACACAACTGGGAAATAGTTCCCTCCTCCCATCAGTACTAGCTTACTGCTGATGACCTCAACTTAGATGGCTCATGGAAGGAGTTGTGGACCAATTTAATAAATGGGATATCCCATGGCCACATTCAACTTGGTAATAATATGGACACATTGGCATGGATGTATAACAAAATCACGGGTCAGATTACAGCCCGTCTGGAATATGAGTATATTGCCTCAAGTTGCCTTCCTGGAATTTTGGATAAGATCTTTGTAATTATTGGGAAACTCAACTTACCATTGAAGGTGTTTTTTTTTGTATGGATATGTCTTTCCAACCAGAACAATACTTGGGACAACCTACAGAAGAAGGGATGGACTGGTCCAAATTGCTATTGTCTATGCTTTGGAGATGCAGAATCAATCGATCACTTATTTATTGAATGTCAGTACACTAAGGATGTCATCTATGGTCTCAGGATTTCTCTCCAATGCGTTATAACTTGGAATGAGCCTACTTATAGGTAAAATCTGGTAAAATAGACTCGGAAGGAAAAAGAATTGATGTATATTCCGTTTTTATGACCTGGCAGCTATGTATTACACGCAACAGGGTTATATTTGAATATTTTAGTCCAACTACAAAGCATACCATCCATCTTATTCTGGAACAACTAAATATACATATAGTGAATGTAGCTCCAAGAACCAACAGAAGAATAAAAGGTATGGCACCTGTTTATGATTTCCCAGTCAGTTTTTTCGATGGAGCCTCAACAAATAGGACCGGTGGCATTGGTGTTCATCTCATATTGACAAATGATCATTATTATCATTTAAAAATTGTTTGTGAACGGAGTACCAATACTTGATTTGAACTTCTTACTCTCTGGGTGCTATTAGTCTTCTCCAAATTTATTGGGATGCCATATTTACATATTAGAAGAGACTCTTCAACCACCATCAACCGGTTCAATGGGCAAGTTGCCTTAGAGGAACTTGATTTGGATGGATGGTGTCAAGAGATTAGAGCCCTTCGATCTTACTTTATCCATCTCAAATCATCTCATTCCTATAGATAATTTAATGTAAAGGTGGATAGCTTATCTAAGGAGGAGCTTTTTTTACCCTTTGGGACCCTGCACTTCTTAGAATTCTCTAAGGATGTATGCTATTGGCATGGCTCTATCCAGCTCTATTGATTTAGACAAACACCCCTTTTCCTCTTTTGGGGTTTGAGTATGGGATTTCATCCCTTTGATGATTGGGGTGGCTTGATCCACCATTCTTTTCTTCGAGCTAGTTTTATTCTCCAGCAGTGTCTCCTTAGATCTGCTTGGTTGTATTGACTAGATTGATGTTGCTGTGGTGATTCGAGATGGGGACTGGAATTTTGTTTTGTATTGATTCTTCTTTGCTTGTGGGAGTCCCTTTTGGTGCTTATCTTTTTTGTATGCGGGAGATGGGACTATGCTTTGTTCTCCTGGTTGTGGCCTTGCATTTTTTATATGTATACTTGATGCAGCACAAAGGTTGCCTTTGATTCAAATGAATAACAAGGAAATGCTATTTTTCTCCTGGAAAAAATGTATATAAATTCAAGTAGAATTTTGAAAACTATTTTGATTAAACATTATTGGAGCACTTTAATTTTTTTTAATGCACCCGTGATTCCACTCTTTGGGTCGGAGTGTTGCTATTGTTCTACCAATCCTATTGTTTCTCTTATCGCTCTTGTCCCTGATTAAACATGTGACTTTCATCAAATTAAATGCTCATTTGGATTAGCTATTGCTCATTATTCAACTACTATGATGAATGAATGTTGTTTATTTAAATAGTATTGTTATACTTTGTTTATTCATTTTAATTCTTTATATATGAATCATAACTAGATTCCATCCTACACTTCGATATTCATCTAAATTATTGCAAATAATGGTTTATCCACTATATTCCAGTTGTTAGCTAAAGATTTTATATTTCATCTAGGTCATGAGAACCACAGCTACGATTGAAAATATCTAAATGTATGCCATATCCATCTTGTAAGATAAATATGCCATATGTAGGGATCATTCTATCGATGTGATTGTTTCAAAAATTATGGCTGATTTACAAGAATGGAAGAGGGAACCTACTCCCAATGTTTTAAGGATTTACACTATATATTCATTTGCTTATGGTGTTATCTATGGTTTTTTTATGGTGCCTAGTAGAACGGTAAATTTGGCGTTGGTATGGTCCTTCGATTTAAAGATAGTCATGTCATAAACATACAAATGGGAGTAGGAGATTGTACAAACACTTTTGTTGAGCTTCTTGATGTTTGGGGCTTATTATGGCTCGCCAAAAATAGAGGTTTTCTTTAGCTACAAATATTTGTCGATTCAAAGATTTTCATAGACTAGGAGAATGGACGGAACTCTTTCTAATCCTTGTGTTTTTATGGTTGATTGAGAAGGACCGAGTTTCTTAAAGGGTGAGTGCAATCTAATGAGGGCCACTTTTGGCACGTTAGATGCAATAGAAAATTCAAAAATCAGGCATCCCTCAACTTAATTGTATTTTTGAGATACTTACACAAAATATCTTGCTTTGAGTAAAAAAATATTAAATGTAGGAAATTGAATCACGTTTCTAAACATATAAGTTTTATGTATTGAAAATATTTATAACTATGTCAAGTTTCATGCTTTCTAACACTCAATTTTTGCTTTTTAGACAAATGATAAGGTATATGTTTTTATGGGTGCAGCCTTTGAGGGTGTAAATGATGGTTTCGGGATACAAAAAATTGTAGGCATGCAGAGAACCTATAACACTAGTGTAGCACTCTTTTTCAAAAAAAGAATTAGTAAATTTTTCTATAATTATCTAAGTGACCATTCCTCGAAAATGGTACGTATTTTGTGGATGCATCCTTTGAAGGTCTTAATGAACTAATCATGAAATGAGTTTTTCATACAATGTAGAGGTCAGTGTCTTCTAGTGCACCATATTATTTCTCAATTAGCTATGGTTTATTATATACCATAGCATAGGTTTTGTATTACATAATCAAACTCCAAACCATACACATAGGACTATTGTGACATGCGACCAAGTGAATTGGAATGTTTAAATTCAAATTTCATTTCCCACCCTTATAGAATTGGAAAACACATGCGTGTTATAGAACTACAAAACGTGTGCGCATTATAGAACTACAGAACAAATGTGTGTTATAGAACTATAGAATGCGTGCACATTATAGAACTACAGAACACGTGCATGTTATGTAGTTCTATCACGTTTGCAAGTTATGTAGAGAAAAAAATATAGCATTATATGCAAGACATCAAATGTATTGTTAATAGTTGAGAGGGGGTGTGGGAGGGTCAAGGGCCTAGGAGGATGTTGGAATTTCAGGTGAGAATGGTTAATATTTTAGAGGGGGTGGGGAAGGGTCAAGGGCATGGAGGATGTTGGAAGTTCAAGTGGGGATGTTTAATAGTTGAGACGGGGTGCAGAAGGGTCAAGGGCCTAGGAGAATGTTGTAAGTTCGAGTGAGCATGGTTAATAGTTGAGAGGGGGTGGGGAAGGGTCAAGGTCCTAGGAGGATGTTGTAAATTCAAGTGGAGAAAAATGAATGGAATGTAAACATGATAGGTTACAAGGGTTAAGGGTAGTGGGGATTGACAACATTATTAGGAGGAGAATAGGTGTTGAATACGTGTAGGGTTAGAATTAGTACGCCAAACTTGAGTGACGATGGGGGATAAGGTGGAGGGGAGGAAGTAGGAGATGGTTTGATGAGAGAGAGGATTGGTGAATTGAAAGGTGGATATGGAGTATTAGAGAAGGAATAGGGTGTTTAAGGAGAGAGGTGAAGGAGGGGGAAATTGAAGAGAGGGTAATGAGATGTTATAAAATAGAGAATAGGGGTCATAATGAGGTAGAGGGTTGAGGAGAAGGGATAAGTTGAAAAAATAGAGGAAGGGAGTATAAGAGAGAGAGAGAGAGAGAGAGAGAGAGAGAGAGAGAGAGAGAGATAATGATGTAGAGAGAGTGTGAGAGAGAATAAGATAGAGAGGGAGGAGGGGGAGTGAGTGAGGGATGGAGATAGAGTGAGGGAAAGAGATAGTGAGGGAGAGATAAAGGTGTGTGTGTGTGTGTGTGTGTGTGTGTGGGTGTGTGTGTGAGTGGGGGCGGTGAGGGGATAGACACAAGGAGAGAAAGAGGGAAGCAGAACACATGTAAAGGGATATCTAGAGAGAGAGAGATGGTGTCAAAGACAGAGGGTGGAGGGTTGAGCGATGGAGAGAGAGGGAGGTTGTGAGAGAGAGAAACATGGAAAGGGAGGGAGGGATACAAGTTGAGAGAGAGACAGAGATCAGGGTAAAGGGATAATAGCATGTAGGATTGGTAATTAAGGGGAAAGGGAGGGATAGATTGATAGAGGAAGAAATAGTGAGGGAGGTACATAGAAGGAAGAGAGAGAGGGAGAGATAGAGGGAGTTTTTGAGAGAGGGGGAGACAAACACACACACACACATAGGGGTGGGGGGATGGGTGAGTGACAGAGGGAGAGTGGGAGGGGTGGCAAATAAAGAGAGAGTGATGGAGGGAAGGATACTGAGGTAGGTATAGAGAAGGTGGAGAGAGGTTCTGAGATATGGAAAGTGACGGAGGGACACACACACACACACATAGAGAGATAGAGAGAGAGGGAGGAGCCACACACACACACACAAACATACACAGAGAGACGGAGAAAGAGAGATTGTGTGGGAGAGAGGGAGGGAGGGGTGAGTGAAAAAGAGATAGGGGATAGGGGTGAATGATAGAGAGAGTGATATGGAGGGAGGGATAGTGAGGAAGGTATACAAAAGGTGGAGAGAGGCTATGAGAGAGGGAGGATAAGGGAGTGACACACACACACACACACACATACAAGGGGGAGGGACACACACACACACACACACATACAAGGGGGAGGGAGACACACACACACACACCCACATTTAGAGAGAGAGATTGTGTGGGAGAGAGAGGGGGAGGGGTAAGAAACAATGAGAGAGGGGAAGGGTGGACCAATAGAGAGAGAGTGATGTAGAGAGGGATAGTGAGGGAGGTACAAATAAGGTGGAGAGTTGTTCTGAGAGATGGGGAGTGCCTATTGTTCAATTTATGTGTCTACTCTCTGGGAGTGTCTACTGTTTGATTTACGCATCGTCAGATCCGAGTGAGAGCTTGAACCTTACTCTTCCATTTCATGTTCTCATTTTCAATTTTTGTGGGAGTTTTGGGAAGCTTGAGCAAGCCCTAAAATTTTAAATGCGGGAACCACTCTTATCCCTTGCAGGATAAGCGGTACCCCATAGGAAACATGCCAAAAAATATTCACTCATGCGGTGCTATTGCCTATCCTCAACGAGACTCAGGTGGTGTTGGTCGTGGGTAAAGAAAAACATGTATGCAAGGTTAAATTGATGTTTTTTTATAATTTGAAAGGTTGATGATGTTTCTGATTGGCCTTATGATTGTTTTCGGTAGGTTTCCATCGGTAAAAAATGGTTATTTGGAAAGAGAGGCAACATGATGAAGATGATGCATTTGTCAAAAGAAACATGGGATGTATAGTCTCATTGAGGAACTATGGCCTTCTGAAATTATTTCGTAGACCCAGCATGGTGTCACATGAGCATTTATTGGAACATATTCTCCTTATGTGGAATCCGGAGCAATAGTATTTAGAAGTAGGAACTCATGTATTGACAATTGAAGTAGAAGATATCTACTTCTTGATAGTTTTATCGAGAAGGGGTGCTCCTATCTCATTGACTGGTTCCCATGGAGGGAACATCACCACCCAAGAATTATTAGATCACGACCGCATTTAAGGGACTAGAAAATTGGGGAAGAAAATTCCCATCAAGACGGTGGTGGATGGCCCTCTTCGCACAGTCCTATTTACCATGCAAAGGTTAGCAGGGAGCCAAGGGGCTCACTAAGATTCTAGAGCGCATATGCTCTATGCTATAGAGGATATGGCACCCACAGTATTCAACTGGGCGGAGGCATTACTACCAGTTTTCAAGATCAACTGACCAAGTGTCGACAAAGAGAGTTGAAGCAATTTGGTTTCGGATCCATTTTAGCATGTTTCTTCTTCGAGCAGGTCCCCCATCTGAGACCCTAGGTAGTATTCATAGAGTTGAGTGCAAGAGACCCTCGCACGCTGCAGTGGGTTCAGGTCATGTCCCACACAGGAGCCAGTGGGGACAAGGTGAAGTTTGGAGACCTATTTTTCCGATGGTTGAGTGACCAGCTCCTCATGGTTGAGGACTATGCATACGTGGGTACTGATTTCAGGGGTGACCCAGATCTACCACTTACACCTGGTGCACAGTGGGGCGATATTGGTAAGAAACAAAACCCTAAAATGGAAAATGTGTTTTTATGTTTTATATTTTTTATGTGTAGTAACGAGACTTAAATGTTTTCATGCAGATGTCAGAGCGGCATGACCAGGGGGAGCCTCCCCACTAGACAGGCAAGCCAGAGCTTGTTTTGTCACACAAGGTGATGACATGATGGGGGAACTAGAGGAGAACCTTTAGAGGTTAACTCTAGACATACCAGATGCCTTGATGGATGACCTACCCCTGAGGTACCAAAGGTCCACTACAGGAGTACTAGGTCATTTCAATAGACTGCTACACAAAGTAGCTCGGGACATCATGTGTTACCGTGAGAACCACTAGATGATAGGATGCATGATGTATTACTGAAAGCTAATCTATAGCTTGAATATTTTGTATGATGATGTTTTTCCTAAAATCCTGAGCATTTCAGATGAGGTCTCGTGACCTATTTTTTGTAAAACACTTATATATATATACAGACTTTTACTTTTGGTGATTGTATGTCTCAAATGGAAAATGTATTTATATGAGTTTTATGTGTCTTTTATAGTTTATTTACATTGAACCATGTTTTATTTACATGTCATGAATGGGCAATATGGCAGTCTAGGATGTAATTTTCCAATGAGTCGGTGACTGCATTGTCTTCCCTAGGGATATGCCTATAGGTAATAGCTTCAAATGACCTTTCTATTAAATGTACCCTCCAAAAGAGACGGAGAAGCACAAAATTATTGATGGTATAGACATGATTTAAATTACAAACCACGAGTTGTGAGTCCATAAAAACTACCAAATTATGAACGTCTTGGGAGGCAGCTTCAGCCATAAGACCTATGACTGCTTGATACTCGTCGATATTGTTGGTAGTTGGACCAATAAAAACCGCTACTGAACTGACCAAATTATGAGCTGGGGAATAGAGAACCTGAGCAGCTGAGGCAAGGTTAAAGGTGTGGTGGCAAGCACCATTAGTGAAGTTGTAGAAATCCAACCGCTCTGCATGACCAAAACATGGTATAAACGGTTTTGGACACTAAACTCAAAACCATATTGAAAATACGTAAGCACACTAAAAATTCAAACAATATACATATATACAAGGTAATATACAAGAAATATCTAGGAATAGTACCTCTTCGTGTACAACCCATTGCGAGGTTGTCCTAAGGGGATTCCATCATAGTCCATAAGCTCATAGGCCCCTTTCCCTAGAACTTTGGAAATAATGAAGGGACCATACCACATTGGATTCAAACTTTTCTTTCCCTAGTTTGTCATGTTTTCAATCATAGGTTAAAATTAGGTCACCCTCATTAAAGGCATGAGGTTGGACTGACTTGTCATACTATTCCTTGACGTGTTTCTTGTGTGCCTCATTTGCTAAGGCATCATCTCTTATAGTTTCGTCAAGGTTGTTCAAGTAGATAAATCTTTCCTCCTATGTGGAAGTGTCTGGGAGAAGTTTGACGGCAAGTTTCAAAGATGGAATTTGACATTGAATAGGAAAGACAGCTTCTAGTCCATATAAAATTTGAAAGGGTGTAAAACTAGTAGCTATTTTTACTGAAGTCCTATAAGCCCAAAGAGTGGAGAAGAGAATATGGTGCCAATTGGATTTATGGTCTCTAACAATTCAACACAACATTGTTTTTAAAACTTTGTTAATGGCCTCGACTTGACCATTAGCTTGTGGATAATAGGGCATTGAGTTTTCATAACGAAAACCTAGCTTAGCACTTAATTCCTCTATCATTTGATTATGGAAATGTGATTCGTGATCAGTGACTATGGATTGCGGGACTCTGGATATTTCTATCACATGATTGAAAAGGAAGAGAGCAACAGTCTTACTGTCATCTATATATGTAGGCATAGCCTCAACCCATTTCATAAAATAATCAATGACGACAATGATGTAACCATGCGCCCCGGCTGAGTAGGCTTACAATGCATGTGATCGATCCCCCTTTTGGTGAAAGGGCCAATGGCAATGATGAGGTGTAACGGAGTAGGGTGGGTGTGCTTTTTCAGATATAAATGTTGGCAGGGTGGGCATTTCTTAACAGCCTCGTGACAATATTTAAAGATTGAAGGCCAAAAATAACCAGCACGAAGGATTTTCTGGGCTGTAGCCATCCCAGATAGATAACCGCCACATGCTCCAAAGTGGCAGTCATTCAAGACTTGCTCAGCTTCTTCATGAGTAAGGCATCATCGGAGAATGGAATCGATACCACGTCTATACAAAGTGTCATTCAAGATGAGGTAGTATTTTGTGTGGTGACCGATACGACGGCGATCGTCATGGCATAGAGTGGTCTAAAATCTCTGTGTCTGGAGATAAATGATTAAATATCCATACCATGGGTTAGTAGTGCTTATTAGGAATAGGAATTCATCCGAGAATGAATCACTGGGCTCAGATTCTGTCGAGACACGGGGAAGACCACGCATTAGCTCAGCAAAGACCAAGGATTTCTTTGACGTAGCCTTAGAAAATTCCAGATCAAACTCCTATAGGATGACTATCCATCGGGATTATTTTCCCCCGAGAACCTGACGAGTCAAGATGTAATACACAGGGTTTTGGTCTTCCAATATAGTGGTTGTGCATGGAAAAATGTAGTGACGAAATTTCTGTACAACAATGAATGTCGCCAATGCTAATTTCTCCATGCGTGAGTATCGAGTTTCAGAATCCATGAGATTCTTACTAGCATAGTATATCACGTGCTCCTAACTGTTGGTATTATATTGCACCAAAATCATAGCGATGGTAGTAGTGGAGGAAACAATGTATAATAGAAAGTCCTTTGAATAATCTGAGGGGTGTATCATAGGTGAGTGATTTAGAGCATGTTTAATATTATCAAAGGACCGTTGGGCTAGGTCATCCCAAAAGAACGGAGTGGTATTTTTGAGGAGATGCATATAGCTGTATGTTTTCTCTGCAAAATTGCAAACGAAACAACGGAGACTGTTTTCCTTCCCTTGCAAACTTTGGAGTTCTAGCAGGTTGGTTAGGGCTGGTAGGGCTAGAGTAACAGAAATTTTCAGTGGATCTATCCAAATGCCATCCTTAGAAACCAAAAAACCTAATAGACGTCTCGTCTCAATGCAGAAAACATATTTATGAGGATTGAACCATATTTTATAATGACGACATCTCAGGAAAATATCTCTAATATGACTAGGATGGTCCTCCCATCACTTTGAATGAGCTGGGAGGTCATCAACGTACGATTCTATAATATGTTTGATATCATGAATGGAACAGGACATAGCACACTCGAAAGTGGATCCAGCGTTTTTCAGGCTGAATGGTAACTTCCTATATGTAAAGGTTCCCCATGGGAAAATAATTTTCATCTTGTGCTGATCGACGCACAATATCTCAATCTGCTTATAGCTCAAAAATCCATCCACAAATGAGAAGATGACACTTCCGGCATAGTTGTCAATAATATGGTCGATATGCGGAGTGGGAAAGTTGTCTTTGGGACAAGCTTTGTTCAAATCTCTGAATCGATGCAGACTCTAATGGTGTCCTATTTTTTATTGACAGGGATGACGTTCGATACCCATTCCATCTGTAGAAATTTATACCAGCAGTAGATTAATTTCACTCACAACAAATTACAATTGATCATGCAAAATTGTCAACAATGGAGACTGAATATGGAGCTGTAACACAAAATTATATTAACTCAGTGTACAATAGCCAACCCTGTAATAACATAGGTTGATGAATATATAGAATACATAAAGAGATTAAATGCATAAGGAGGCATCCAAAACTAGCATAAAGCAGGCTTACCCAAAATAGGCAAATCCCCCATAGGTGTAAAAAGCTGATCCCAAATCTGTCATGAGGATCATGAATTGGCAAGGGCGCATGGGAAAGCTAATGAGTGGTGGAATGGAAGCTCATACATGCTTTTTCATGGAGGAAAAGGTGGAGGATGAAAGGGGCAAAAAACAAGTTCACCTCACCTAGTCTTGCTTTCCTATGTGCCTTAAAACACTGAAAAAGCAGGCAGTAATGCAGAAAAAGCAGATAGGCGCCTAGGAGGCCAGGAATAAAGTAGATTTGATTCCTAAGGCTTTCCCAAGCACTACATGAGTCAAAGATGTCAAATTTGACCTCTATGGATAGGCAATTAGCAACTTGCACATGGTGGGACTCATGAACTAGGCAAATAAGACAAAAATAAATGAACTAATGTCTAAGTGGGTAATACTATGGGTTTGATTATTCTAACACCCCCCCTTAAGCCTGACTTTATGAGTAATAAATCAAAAATATAGGGCCTAGCAACAAGGCTTAGTCACCCTTTTACATACTGCAAGTCCATACAAACAAGGAAAGAGGCAAAACCAACTTGGGAAAATCCTCCCTTAAACATGGACTGTAAAAAAAAATTGTAGAATCTTGTCTCCACTCATGCTTTGATAGCATGATCAGCAATCCCCAGCAGTGATTTGAGATTGCTGAAGGTATTCTCACAAAATTCTTTGGTGAAGATATCAGCTACTTGTTCTGAAGATGAACAGAAGAGTAGTTGAATGGTGCCATCATGCACAAGCTCTCTGATGTAGTGCATGTGAATCTCAATGTGTCTGGTTCTCTGCTTCTGAACTTGATCTTTGTAGATTCGAATGGTACTCTGGTTATCATAGTAGATGGTAGTTGAGTACTCTTGTTCGAAAACACACTCTCCAAGTAAACCCTGCAACCATACACACTGAGTTGCTGCATTGACAACTCCTCTGTACTCAGCTTCTGTAGATGAGAGTTCAATGGCACTCTATTTCTTGCTTGACCAGCTGATTGGCCCTTCTGCAAGCATGAACACATAACCTGAAGTGGACTTCTTGTCTGTGCTATCACCTGCCCAATCAATATCAGTAAAACCAATTAACTCAAGGTTAGAATTGGCTTTGTAGAAGATCCCATGTGTCCTTGTTCCTTGAACAAAGCCAAGGATTCTCTTGGCTGCTTTCCAATGGATCTCATGAGGCTGATCCATGAATCTAGAAGCCACACTTACTGCATAACAAATATCAGGTCGAGTATGTGTTAGATACAATAAACATCCAATCAATTGTCTATACAGTGTATTGTTTACCATCGGTGGAGAATCATCTTCCTCC
>LPNX010994029.1:22876-45590 GCA_001517045.1 Pseudotsuga menziesii
ATATATATCCTCAGTGAGATCTCCATTCAAGAAGGCACATTTTACATCCATATGATGTACCTCCCATTGCCTTGAGGCTGCAATGGCTAGAGCTAGCCTGATTGAATCCATCTTTGCCACTAGGGAAAAGGTCTCATTGTAATCGATGCCTTGAACATGTGAGTAGCCTTTAGCTACCAATATAGCCTTGTACTTTAGTGGTGAACCATCAGCAGCAAATTTTGTCTTATAGACCCACTTACATTGGACTAACTTTCTTCCTGGAGGAAGATCCACTAGCTCCCATGTGTTTCTCTTCTGTAGCGAGTTGAACTCCTCATTCATGGAAGCTTGCCATCTTGGATATCCTGCTTCTTCTTCATATGTTTGAGGATCAGACTCCACCATCAAGTAGCATTTTTCAGCAAACATAGGGTCCTTCATGAACAGACCACTTTCAAATTGTGATCTTGTCCTCCTTGGGTCATTGGGATCCCCAGCTAGCTCTCCTGCTGCATGTAGTGTCTTGGCTACCCATTTTGGCCTTGTGGGGCTGTTTGGGTCTGCAATAAACTCATCTCCATCAGACAAATCAGAATCAGCATGTTCAACAAACTCTTTACTTAATTTTTTAGGTTCAGGTGGTGAAGAGGCTTCACCAACTTCCACTGTTGCAAGGGGTTCTTCTTCAAACTGAACACACCTTTCAATGAGGGATTTGTTTGTGCTCAAGTTTATCAAATTGTACCCTTTTGAATCTTTCGAGTATCCAACAAAAAGGCACTCTTGGCTTTGGGGCTGCAAAGCCTTCCTAATCTCTGTCGGGATTCTAGCCCAAGCCTTTGAGCCAAAAATCCTGAAATGGGTCACATCTGGCTTGTGCCCACTCCATGCTTCAAAGGGAGTCATTCCATCAAGCTGTTTGTGAGGCACCCTATTCTGGATATAGGCTGCACAGTTGATAGCTTCATCCCAGTACTTTGGTGGCAAAGTTTTGGCCTCCATCATGCATGTTGCCATCTCCTTCAGTGATCTGTTCTTCCTCTCAGCAACACCATTCCGCTGTGGTGTGTAGGGGATAGAATGCTGCATCTGAATACCTGCATCTGCACAATAGTTAATAAACTCAGACTTGACATACTCACCATGATTTTCAGATCTGAGGGCTTTGAGTTTTCTTCCACACTGGTTTTCAACCAAAGCCTTGAAGACTTTGAATAGGCCAAAAACTTCTGACTTGTGTTTTATGAAGTGAACCCAACAATACCTGAAAAAATAATCAATAAAGGTCAATGCATATTTGGCCTGACTCATGGACATATGAGGGAATGGGCCAGCAACATCATTGTGAATTAGCTCAAGGGGTGCAGAGGTTCTCTCATGGCTAGCTTTCTCAAATTTGTGCTCTGGGTGTTTTCCTAGGATACAACCTTGGAAGACTCCTTTGGAAAATTTTATTTTGGGCAGCCCTATGACCATTTGTTTCTCACTAAGATCAGATAGATACTTGTAGTTCATATGGCCAAATATTTCATGCCATAGCTTTCTAGCTTCATTAGCATGGATAAGAAGAGCAGAGGGGTTTGAGTAAGGTAGGAAGTGGGAGAACATGTATACCTTTTGAGCATGATTTGCAACTCCTTTTGCAATGACTCTACCAGTTGAGATTTCTGTGATCTCAACATCATCAGGGGAGAATATGAATTTCTTAGGAGACCCAGTGTGAGTCATTTGATACACTGACAGAAGGTTGGAGGCGAGACCAGGGACATACAGCACATTGTTGAACTGCCCATGATCAAGATCTATTCTTCCTTTACCCATAATTTCAGTGAGAGAGTCATCTCCCAGTACAATAGATGGTCCTTTTGAATTGTCCAGTGAGGAGAAGGCCTCCTGGGTCGAAACCATGTGTCTTGAAGCTCCAGAATCAATGATAAAACTAGGTGATCTTGATGTGCCAGCAACTAGAGCATGAACTCTCTCTCTGTCATTTGAACTTGATCCTCCTTCTCTCTTCTTTGAGCATTCTGGAAGGGAGATGCCATTCTTCTCCAACAGTTGAGTTATCATGTCTATATGCTTTTTCATACAAGAGCTTTCAGTATGATTTCCCTTATTACAGTATGAGCACTTGTTCATTTCACCTTTGTTTTTCTTCTTCTGGGTATTTTTCTTGGGACCTTGTTGATCCTCTGGAGACTGCTTCTTGTCTCTCTTTTGTTCAGGTGGATTTTTAGCTTTCTTTTTGCTTTTTGCATCCACCTTCAAATCTCCAACAATCAAAGCTTGATATTTGAATGGTTTGATGGTGCCCATCATCACCAGCTTGTCTTGTTCCTGTGTGAGAGATTCCATGAAATCTACAAGGCTAGGCATCTTCCAGGTTCGAACTGTGAGTTTTGTGGCATAGAAGGTCGAAACAAAGATTGAGTAATCAAGCCCTAGCTTCGAGAGGATGGCCAACACGAGCTGATCATCTTTCTTTTCAATACCACACTGCTTCAGCTGCAAAACTAGTGCTTTGAACTTGGAGAAATATAGCTACAGGGATTCGAAGCTACTGGGACTCAGAGAAATCAGCTCATTTTCGATCTGATGTCATCTCATCTCATCTGTCTTTCCAAAATGCTCAGAAAGCTTCTCCCATACTTGATCCAGTGATGTTAATCCATCGATATGGAAAAGGAGGTCTCATGGCGTAAAACCAATTCCTAATAGGAGATTGTATTCTAACGGCACATCTACTACTTCCACTTGAATGGAAATGGTTTTTCCCATAAGCTCGACTGAAAGGGCTGGTATGAGACCATGGGGTTGGAAACTTCGTCCGTCAAAGGCTTTTGGAGTTGTTGGTGATGTTATAAGTTTGGGAGAGCCAAGGGCTTTCCATCAAGATAGGGACAAAATCGAAGTTGAAGCTCCTTCATCTAAGACCGTTCTAAAGACATTTTTCATGACTACTTTCGTTATGATTTGGAAAGCGAGTTTCTGAAGTAGCCTAGACTTATAGTTTTCAACATTAAAGTGAATCAAATTAGTGTTGTCTGGGTCTAAAGCTCCTAAAGTGGTTAACAAGTTTTTGCGTTGCGTAGGACAACTTTGGAGTACTTCCAAGGTAGACATCGTGCATGGTGCCTGAGCAAGATATTCAACTACATTATAAAATTGGGAAGCTCAGGAATTAGGATTAAAAACAACCTTCCTAAGAGTGCTCTTGGGTGGACGCAAAACCATGTCGAGATTAGGCTTCTCAATGGTTAGGGTACCAGTAAACAAGGACTCGGGAGAACTAGTAGAGGGAGCTTTTCCTGAAGAAGAAATGTCTTCCTTCTTGTCTGTGGGTTTGTCATAACTCTAACTTTGAGTTTGTAAATTAATAGTGTCTGAGGACATCATGTGAATTTCCTTTGAAGAACTAGAATTTCCCTGATTAGACATGTGGTCTATCAGTTGTTGTTGAGAAGGGAAAGGATCAGTGAGAACTACTGGCATGGGATTAGATTTTAGAAGTTTATTGATTTCATCATGATGAGGACACTCTTTCATGAAGTGGTAACCTCTGCATAGCACACATGGATATTTTTCTTTTCTTTTCCCTCGATGATTCTCATTGGTGGTTGGTTTCGGATTCTCTTGTAGGTTTCTAGGTTTTTTTTTCTTTACCTTCCTTTTTATCGTTGCCAGGTGTTTGTGTACTCTAAATGGAATTTACCTCAGAAAAAAACCTTGGGAGTTGAAGGAGCAGGGGTAGAAGTATGGGGTTTCCTGGTAGGTTTTGCTGTTGAGGGGGACTTGATTGAAGCAACAATCCCATCAACATGGGTTTCTATTGGTAACTTGGAAGGATCAATGCTTAGATGAGGACCTTGAGGGATCAAGTCATATAGTGTCCTGGACTAGGAATATACCAAATCCAGATATTGGGCTCGATTAATAACTTTCTCTTCGGTAACGACACCGCCCATAGCCACATCTCATGTGATTGGAGGAAACAAAGATTTGGTAAACCAATAAGCTAATAATTGATCAGGGATAGGGGCATTGATAAGTCTTCTCGGCCTTCTCCACTCATGGATATGGTTCGATATGTGCATGGAGGTGTTCTGACGTAGAGAAGTTAAGAGATATATACCTGTTTCATAGCGGGTAGGAAGCTGAAAGTGTGTAAGAAAGACACTTACCAAAGAACAAAAATCCACAAACGAATGTTGTGGAAGTTCAATGTACCATTTCATAGATGTACCAGTCAAAGTTCGCTGGAAGAGCCTTAAACTAACTAAATCATCCATTAGGGAGCTAGAGGAACACCACAAATGGAATGCCATGACATGGTTTTTTGGATCATCTCCCTGCTTTCCATCGAATTTTGGAATGTTCGAGGGTAACTTTACAAGAATGGTGGGGCACGAGGGGTGATGTCAAATGGGATCATTAACCAACTTGGTCAAATCAAGCAAGTCCAAAGTTGCTAGGAAATGTAACTATCAATTAGGTTCTACGTACTTGTAGTATTAATAAGGCATATAAGCATGAGTAGGACCATAAGTAGACTGATATACAGGTTGTTGAAACAACTGTTGTGATGAAGAACCACCAGAAAATCCACCCGCGGGGGGTTGAGTTCCAGTATCAGTATCGTTAGGCCCACCGGAGCCTCTAGCAGGAGGAACACCAAGGTCTTTGAGACCACCAAGACCACTGGGACCACCAAGAACCCTTGGGCCATTAGGAGGAGGACCACCAGATCCTCCAGGACCCTTGGGAGGAAAACCTCTGGAGCCTCCAGAACCACTAGGAGGGAGGCCAGCAGACCCTCCAAGACAATTAGGAGGAAAGCCACTAGGACCACTAGGACCATAAGGAGGAAAGCCACCAGGCCCTCCAAGACCATTAGGCCCTTCAGGGGGAGGACCTCTTTAAGGTGGTCCTCCAGTAGCCCTGACGGTATGTATATGTATCCCTCCCATAACTGGGATGTAGGACTAGTTAGGTTTCCCTCATGGAGTGAAAGTATTACCAGGATATGGAATTCTAGCATAAGGCATTCTTTTAGGGGTGGGTTGGTAATTGATATTTCCTACAGGTACTTGGTTTGCTATGTTACCATACCCACAAGAGGTTTGATTGGTTACAGGTTGTGCTCCTGAGGGATGTCCTGAACTTGATGGGGGGTTAACTATGTCCATATGGGTAGGAAGGACATAGACTATGGATTACCCTATACTAGAGGTTTGTCCATTACTAGCTACAACTCAATTGATAGGTAATGTAGGTTGTGTCAGGGGTTTCCCCCCGGTAGTAGAAGGTATTGATGAAACAGGAATTGAATGTTGTCCCCCAGGTGCGGAAGACTCGGGAGGATTTGGAACAGACGTAATATGGGAGGTGGTGGGGTTGGTGGTTTGAACTGGATTATGTGGAGTCACAATGTGATCTAGAATAGTTTCAATGGGTTTCATAGAATCAACAAGTGATCGATATCTAGCAAGCCAAGGGTCCGTATTACAAGGAAAAATTGTCGAGCGAGGTGGTGGTGTAGCCAATATGTTATCTATTTTCTTTTCAAGGTCTCTTACACGAAGAATGGCTGCCCAGTATTGTCTACGTTCTTCTTCACTTGGTGAAATTTCCTCAAAAGAGGCTGGACGGGTTCCAAATGAAGCAATGGCCTGTCCCATAGAGGTATCCCAAAACAGAGCATTGGGACCATAATCTGGATGGTCGGTATCATCAACAAGGCCTTCTATGGGAGAATGGAAAGAAGTATTACCACTAGAAGGTTATTGAGCCAAGGGAGGACCGTGTGAAGGATATTGATCTTCACTTTCTGCAACCACATTTTCTCCCACTTGGGAGTTGGTAGTAGCTCCTTGGTCGATAGTTTCCATAGGATCTTCTCCCAAAATAGGAGGAAAATTAGGTGGCAAGCCCCGTACTCTTCTGGACCGTCTCAATTCAGCCAGTTTTAACAGTTCCTATCTAACCTAGGGTTTCAAAACTAGAAAAAACACACCAAAAACTCTCCTACTCAAGCTATAGGACAAATAACCAAACTTAAGTGATAGGGGGGGTTCAGATAGTCCAGTTTCTCACAAGGATTATCAACACTTTACAAGCTTCACAAGTAAATCCAAGATAGCCAAGAGGTTAACTCGGTTTGGATAGGGTATCCTAGTGGGGTCTCCCGATATACGCAAGGTACGTGGGAGCTCAAATCGATAGTAGTGTTGTCTAATGCACAACCATTCACAAGGGGCCTTCCTATATACAATTGAGTACGTGAAGTACCTTTCTATATACCTCAAGGGTACATGAAAGGCTGTTCGATATACCGATGGTACGTGGAAGAACTGTGCAAGCCTCGGATTGTAGTGTGAACAGGTAACGACAGCTCCTATTCTTAACGACACCCTAACACGTCTCTAGCCTATCACTCAAATTTCTATACAAATTTTAAGCCTATAACTACTGTTAATTTTAAAGTGGATGGTTAGGTGAATGCATGGAATTTTGATAGAAAAAGTAAAACAACGCAAATATGTAGATGCAAATATTTCACTTTACCATTCAAGATATGCCTACCTACAGGAGGGATAGAGTATTTTATTTTTGTTTTGAAAACAAAAAATTCCCAAACAATTATTTTGAACAAATCAAACTGAAATACAAGCAACACATTCCAAACTCATTTTATTTTTGAAAACAATTAGATGGGTAAGAGTCTCTTTTCCTAAAAGAAAAACAACAAGCACTCTACATGCATATGCAATCTATTTTTTTTATTTTTCTTTGAAACATAGATAGATCTAACTTAAAAATACAATATTTTTTCTTTTGATGCGACAGTAATAATGCAGGAGAGACAAAAGAACAAAGGGAACCTGAAAGCTTATGAGGCTAATCAGAGATCCAGTGCCCTATGCTCACTAAAAATAATGACCTAATATCAACAAAAAAATTTCTTTTTAAAAGAAAAAAGAAGTCCTCTATGGAAAAAAATGAAATTAAGATGATGATCAAGTGGCCTTTCCTTTTGTATTTATGAATGAAATGAAAAGAGATCCAGCTGAAACCTAAGATTCCAATAATTCATTTTAGAAGCACAACCAACAAGCATGAAAGCAAACGAATAATCAACAATCCTAACCTAGCTTTTGGATTCTTTCAATCAAACAATTTTTTACCACAAAAGTTTCAACCATGAGCATCCAGATTCAAATAAACAAGCCTGACAGTACAGGGCTGAAAGAAAGAAAAACCCTAATTTTGAAAAAAAATCAAAATAAACCAAGTTCTGGAACAAGGCCTACCTAGAACTGCGCTGGAGGGGTCTTTGACAGAGTGGTTCTGGGTCAGCACCGCATTTGGATCACTACACTCAGGTGGTGGCACTACCTATTCCTCACAGGGTTAGGCGGTGGCACTGCTTATTGCCTACATCACATGCGCGGTTCCCTGAAAGAGATTACAACAGTGTTCCGTAGTGTTGAAAAACTCCTCCACAAGACAAAAACCTCATCCCCAATAGCTCCAACTTGCTCTCTCGTGCTCTCTAATGGATTAGGCCAGACAGTCAATTCAACAGCATAACTTTACCATTCAGTTATCCCCCAACCATGGAGCATGAGCTTGTATTTATAAGGCTCAAATGGATAGGATGGTTGAGAGATTGGTGGGTGAGGTGGCTACAAGATCCTACAAAGAGGGATCTTGACCTTAACTAACCCAAGTGAGTAGGGATAAGGTTAGACACGAGGCCATTGATCTAGAAGCCTCGATAAAACTCATTTTTTCACCTTTTACCAAGGGTACCACTTATAGGGCCTTTATGACAGAGTGGTGATGGTATGAACCGCTTCAATAACAAAGCACATATGCAGTGGCACCGCTTATCTGTAACAGGATTCAGGAAGTGCTAATAAGGTACCACTCATAAGCTAAAGAACATAAGCAATGCTAGGGTTTTTCATGTAAAATTGACATCGAGAGCACTATTTCCAGTCCAAGTTTGGGAATTAGGGAAAATAGAAGTGTTAAGGATCTTATCACATGTAGGTGACAGGATTTTGGTATAACATTTCCATCGTGTTTTCTCTCTGCCGTCCGATCTCCTTTGAGATCCTTCCATGCAGATCGTCGAGCTGATCAATGGAAGACAGGAGGGAGCATTACAGTGTTGAAAATGTCAAGAAGCAGTTCATGACCATGCCTTGTGTTTTGATGAACGATGGAAGTTCTCGATGAAAATTTTAATTTCGTGCTACAATTATCATAACATTCCTTTGAGCTTGACAAGGATGCCTCTACCTCAATGATTTCTCCTTCTTTCGGGGGGTTTGAAACCTCCTCATTGTGTAATTAGTCAATTTGTTCTCTTGTGTCTTCCCTGACAAATAATGTGGCATATTATGTGTAATTCCATCTCGTCCGAAGGTGTTGGAAATGAAGAATATTTCACTCATCTTCTTGTGACTTCCACTACTTTTTGAACAGAAAGGAAGTCATAATCCTATAGTTGTAATACCTGCAAACTTGAATCTTTTTACTTGACTAGTCAAATAGAGTATAGTAATGAAACTTTAGTTCGAACATAAAGAGCAACGTTTAATTAGCATTTATGTATCAATGCCAATAATTACCATACTAACATATCTGTAATTTAGTTAATTATGTTGGAATGCATCATGTTTCTTGTATAATGGAACTAATACCTGATTTGTTGCTTCTTATGTAGGGGAAGACCTCATAGTTTTGATAAATAAACTTTTGGAGATGGGAAAGCCACGTAATAAAGTAAGAAAAAATAGAAGGAATATTCCCATTGAAAACGAAAATGAGGTAAGAGAAAAGGCTATGTTGGAAAAGGACAGAGTGAGACATGGTCTAGACATTTCCATTGATACTTTGACCGATCGTAACATAGTTGATGACATAAAAACCTGTAGCTCAGAACCACGGGTGAAGCGATTTCATCCAATAGACCCAACTCAAATTCTAACATCAATACAATCTCCAACCAACAATCCATCAACGACCCATGTTGAAGCTCTTGAATACATAGGTATATTGAGAGACGTTGAGTATCGAGTGTTGGACATCGGATAAATGATTAATTTGCAATCTCTCCAAGAAGACCACAACCATGTTGAGCACACTCCCAATATGGAACAACATGTGAATGAACCACGATAACAAAGAAGCTCTGGGATTCATAGCTCATGTGCACCTTCCCTACCTCGACTGTCTAGTGCAAGAAAAAGGAATCCTAGAATCATCCATGTGGATGAAAGTTGTCTGTCAAGCCTTGAAGGTAAGTTTCCCAAATGCACTATTTATTGGAAATGTAGAAAATTAATGAAGGAATATTTTGAATCCAAAGGCGATGCAGGTAAATGTCAATTATTAATATGTTTGTTAAAGTCAATTTGTTTAGTTGTTGTTAGGAGAATTATGGGCATAAAGATGGTTATAATTTCAGAGGCTAACAATCATATTGTTAGAAATCTCCAATGTTCTTTTAATGCGTTTGGGAAGGCATTTCGTACTAAATATATTTGTGCAACTCATCATGTGTTATCAGAATCAGTTGTAAACAAGTCCACATGAAAACTTTGCCTCATTTCACACACTTCTCACATACTTAAATTAAATAGAAAAACTATTAAGAAGTACTCTGCTATAAGAGAAAATCTTCAGACTCCAGGTGGAAAATATTGTTGGGCTTTTGTCTGCACGTTGCCTCATTAAGATATGAAGCTAATCAATGTTTTTAAGGACTTAGTACAAAAGTTCTGGCATGATCATACCATTCCTTCATCTAACCAAAGAGATGTGCTAAATATGAGAAAACGTTCTACTGAACGTGAGCCCCACGTCTATTAGAGGAAATTTCAACACAAAATGGGCCTCCTAAAAAAAGTAATAAAATAATAGCTAAAATAATATTTATTAATTTTGAGGGAAGAAAAGAAAAAAACTACTTTTTGTTTGTATTTTCGGCATATCTCCTTGTGTTTTTACTCAAATTTTGATCGGGAGAGCTCGTTGGATGTGGAATTTCATTCCGCATCCAAGTACCCACTCGGCATACTTTTTATGGACTCCGCTACTCCAAAAACAAGAAATACCCAGAAATATGTGATGATATCATCACCATGTTTTTGAGGTATTTCTTGTTTTTTGGGTAGAGGGGTCCATCAAAAGTATGACAAGTGGGTACTCGTTGGATGCAAAATTTAATTCTACATCCAATGATCTCTTCCGATCGAAATTTGAGTAAAAACACAAGGAGATATGCCGAAAATACAAACAAAAAGTATTTTTTCTATGATAACTATTCCCAAATTTATATTAAAAAAGTGTTTAAGACCTATATAGTATTTCAAATTTAAAGAAATTTCATTGGCTAACACATGATGACATGGAATTTGAATTAGAGTTAAAAGGCCCATTTTGAGTTGAAATTTCCTGTAATGAAACACTTCCTTGACATGATACAGATTGAACTCTATGAGAGATTCAAGAATGATCAGACACAATTGAACCTAGGCCAAAGGTCCTTTGAGAAATGTAAACCATGGTATGTTCATATATGCAATGACTGGAACACATGATGTTGTAGATACCATGTAGAATACGAATATTTTTATGACATATAAACATATATTTTGTGATTTGCATATTAACATTGAGCAGGGATGCAATGAATCCATAATACCATTGAATGCATCGAGATATTTTATCGGCAGCGTCATGTATCGAAGGCATGAAGGAAAAAAATACTATGGAAAATCATGTCTATATGGGAATTATTCTAGGTGTAGTGGGTTTTCTCTTTTGAATTGTTGCATTCATGGAAGTGATAAGCATCAATTTGGCAGTATGATAATGGAGATGTAGAGCTTCAAGTACGTAATATATCAATCATATAGTGTGAAGAAAAGTAAAAATATTGCATTGTTGAAGTCATAGGTGCAAATGATTATTGCATGTTTTTCCTCTTACACGTTCAGTCTCTACATATACATTTTAAAGGTCTCATTATAATGCAACCCTTGTTCTCATGGAAACAAGTATGGGTATGTAATGTTTTGACGGAGTTATACAAGAAAACCGAGTAGTATGTTCAGCATGTGCATGTAGCACGATGGCAGGATGAGAAGTACAGAAAATGCAATGACAAATTTTCCATTGGGACCATATTGTCAATTGTGCATTTTGTAGAAAACTACACTGTTCATCCACAAAATGAAATTCATAGTCAATACTACCATTCCGACCAAGTCAACATCATGGTACATATTACGTATAGGCATGGCCCTGAGAGCAACGTTAACAACAAGATAATACAGAAGGAGACAAACATTTACATAAGTGATGACAGATGCCATGATCTGCATTATGTGCAACATTGTTTTAGAATTTTCTATGATCATCTAAAAGAGGGATATATACAGATGGATCAACATTGGATATGGTCATATGGTTGTGCGGGCCAGTTCAAAAATGCCTGAGTATTCCAATGGATGAATATGTTGCATAAGCTTTACAATGTGCCACACATATGGAACTACTTTGAGACTGGGCACGGAAAAGGTGAGCATGATGGGGTTGGTGCATGCATCAAGACCTTACTACGAAGGAAGGATATGAGGTTTACTAGAAACCACCATATCAAAGATGTAGAATCCATAGTTCAATGGTGCTCTGCAACAATGTCAGACCGAACTAAAGTGCAACATACAACAACAGGGGTAGGAAGGGTAGTCAAGAATTTTTGGCAAGTGGTTGACATAGATCGATCCTGTTCCTATAATTGCAGCATAGTACAAGGAACATGTGGATTTCATTTGGTTTGAAGCTCAAACAACCCCCTATTTGAAATATGGATGTAGAAACTTGATTTCTTTTGCAGCCCTTGTAGCAATGGTGAATGGGATGAATGTGAATGCATGGATTGAGTTGATTATTGGGACCGTGTGTGTCACATGCCCCAATTTGCAAAATAATTTAATATTATTGAGGAAAATTATGTTATATTTTATGCTAAGTTTTTAATTGATGACCAAGTGGGGTCAAGAATAACTAATGTATTTCAGAATATGTTATTTATAAATAAATAAATGATGAGACAACAACTTACGAAAGCTGTTAAAAGAGTGTTAACTGGGCACTTGGTGGAGGATACTGGGTGGAGAGTATACTGACAAGTGGCAGCATCCTAAAACTATTTCTAACTATAGCATGTGGCAAATTCCCTATATTTGTGGTCATGATTCCCCAAGAATGTGGAATTGGAGCAAGTGGCTCATTAAGTGAAAACTAACCCAGAAGACCTAGGCATTATTATAAAATTTCCCATTGAAGACAGTTGAGGCTACTCATTCTAGAAAAGTGATCATTTAGTGTGAATGAAGTGCACATGAGAAATTCGATGGAGGGGATTAATGAAGTGAGTTTGAGGGGTTAACTGTTGAGAACTGAACTTATGTAGCTGTTAGGATAAAGTTCTTGTAAGAAGGATTGAATTACTGTTGTAATTTGACCAATCAGGTGACAGAAGGTCTTAAGGATACATCCTTCACCCAGTAATCTACCAGGAGACGGGCTCGGTTGTCCTAAGGAAGTGCAGAATAAGATTTCTCCAAGAGTTGGTTTGGAGGAACAACCTCCTTAAGCTGTTGTCACCTCATCATTTGACAGGTTTTTATTTTTTTAGGTTATTTATAATTTGTTTACTGTTTTCAGCAAATGATTATTAATTTTCAAAGAAATGCATGTTATTGTTTTGATTAGGGTTTACATAGAAAAGAGTATTGTGTATTGATAAATTAGGGATATTTAGATTATGTCTTAAAGAGAGTAATATTATTTCTAAATGAGTAGTAAATAAAATTAAATTACCACACTGCATTTTTCCACGTCTAGTATAGGCAGTACTCTAGTACAGTTGGTTGATTAAGTAGATCAATGATTTGTTTATTAACTCTAAATTAAACATGTAAATGACTTCTTTTATCGTTTGTCTGTGAATCAATACATAAAGTATTTGCTCTAGCTACTGGAAGTATCTATATTAACTATTTTTTAAGAAAAGAACTGAATATATATATATATAATCATTAATAGACATACTATTCAGACAAGCATTACTACTACCCACAATTATTATAAACATAATAGATAGAGTTAATTAAATAAACATAGGAACAGTTAAAAAACAATACTAGAGTTTCAACCAAGATAGTAATCCATAGGATTTGTTAATAAATTACTTCAAGTTCATATTTTACAATATGTTCGGCAATACATATGTTTTTAATGTAATCTTCCAGACTTACTTAGAGTTTTACAAGAGGTAGGTTTAATCCCTAAAAATAGACTTTTACTTTCTTAACCATAACATAACATATAATAGCTATAAAATCACTAAAGGTAAATATCAAAACCCCAAAATTTCACAAAAAATTAAAATTTTGAGATAACATAAAATGTTCATAGATGCAGTTAGAGAACTGCTAGCAACTAATAGAAGAAATCAAACAGATAATGAAAGTATTCATTAAATTTAACACATATAGATTAATGTTGTTTCAATTTCGATAAATGATGTAAATTAGCTGCATTCAGATGTTTCTATAGTACACTGACATTTTGTTTTTGTCGAGTAGGTGAGAAATTACTTTCTAACTGGGGCTTACTTATCGATTGCTAACTTTTCTGGAATTCTGGATCTTACAGGCTTGGCAGGTAAATTTTGACCGAGTAAGAATTTAATTAGGGCGTTATTTGAGATATACTTCATTTAGCATAGAATATACTTCTAGAGTAAAAGTTTGCTTGCTTAAATTCAAGGGTTCTATGAGGTAAAGTATCTTCTTCTTATCTGTGTTACAACTATATCAGTATTTTAATGGCATGTTGATATGATCAGTGTCTTTACACTATTTATGGACTATTATAAGAATGACTATTACTTAGATTAAAATTCTTTCTATCATTACTCTAAGCTATTTCCAGTCCTTAATAAATTCCAAGATTTAGCATATTAGTACTCTTACTGTAACAAAAGTTTATTGCTATTGTTATTATAAATTTACAAGACTATTTAAGTAAAAAAACAGAACTAAGACCTTTTGAGAAACAAGTTTACACAGAACTCTTAGCTTTATCTTTTAATAAGCTCAACGGAGGAAGTTATCAGGTTATAATGCATTGCATTTATAGTTGACCAATTGTATAATTGTCGTCAAATTGTGACTTCTATTTGTCCAACTTCTTCATGACTTAAATAATGTGATGATATTATGATATTATCTAATTTCTTTAAAAAAAATACTTGTTATACCACAAGTATACTTAGATGATTTCACTGTCTTTTACTACTATGACCAAATAGCCTTGATTGAAAACATTTTGAGCTTTATTTACTTATGAAGACTAATAATTACAACTTCTCTAAAGTTTCTCCTAATACTATAGACTTATTACAAAATAAGAATATATTCTAGAGTGAAGAAAATACTTTTAAATGTATCTAATGTTGAATTATGAACTAAAATCATCGCCATTAGAGTTTTTATATCGACTAGCTCTAAAACATAGCTCTTCACTGTAATAATAGAATCAATGATTATTATGAAAAACTATTAACTTGTATTTAAGGGTTTATACCCTACTAGCGATCTCTCCTTAGTTGTTATTAATCCATTTGATGATTTCCATTGTTTACAATCATCAAGTTATTCGATACCATGTAAGCTTGGGTTCATTATTAAGGAATGTTCACAATTATAATATCACCATGGGGGTTAATGATACTCTAAAATCTCATACTCCAGCATTATTGACTTATGAACACCAATGGTACATTACGCTTTGAATTTGTATATAATAATGTCGTTTTGATCATTGTGGAGATTATTAAAAATGATTTGGTCTTGACAATGCAATGCGGACTATAGAACTCAACCCACTGTGAATTTGATAAATTAAAGGGCACGTGGAACCTTCCTCACCATGCAATGCATGATTTAAAAGTCTCCACTGCAACCCTAGCTCTTCATTGTTTTGTCAAGGGTTTGGTCTCTATTACATTTGGTTTGTTACGGCCATGAAGGCATGCTTGTGTTTTATCTCTAGCTTCGTTGTTTGTGGACTGAAACGTTGCCACTTAAGTGTGGTGGTTGGAGAGACATACAACTCTCAGTCGTTTTTCTTCCTGCTTACACTAAACTATCACGAGGGTAATGTAGCTCTGTCAGTGTAATATTTTTGGTGTTGAACTCTTTCATGGTGGTTTCCCAGGCTTGTTCTTGCTCCTGTCATCAGTGTGGCTTGTACGTGAGCCCCCCATTGTCTCTGTCACCTACAAGCACTAGGGTTTGCCTTCCCATTATGTTGGTTTGTTGTGCTGGTTATTCCTCCGTGGCTCCATAATCTTCACTTCTAGGTGAGGTAATTATTTTAAGTTTATTACCAAATTTTATTTACAGTTTGAAATAAATGGAAATGCAGCTCTAACTAAACCATTGTATTTCTTTTTTCAGACTTGCAATTCGAACAGGCTTGGAAGAATTTTTCCCCAAGTTGGGATTCACCACAGAACCTATGGTTAAGCCCCAGTTACAATGTGGCTTCTCCCTACTTGTACAGATTAGGGAAAAGGGTTTCGTTAGAGAAGTGGTTCACCTTCAGTACATTTGGTGTTTTTATACATTTTATCTCAGTTGCTAATATGTGTTTTGGTTATTATGCCCTTGCTTGATGTAGGGTTACTCTAGCCATAGTGTCGTGACTTGTATTCATTATTTTTGACTTAATGACAGGTTTTTATAGCATATGGCTAAGTACTGATATACTCAGTCTCTTAATATGTGGATTTTTCCCGTGAACAGGGTTTAATGATTATCTGTTTTTGAATATTAATAAGATATACACTGTTTTATAATAGTTATTACTTTGTAAAGAATTTTCTGTAATTTAATTGTTGTTTTGTATTTTGAACCGTCACTAAGGTGGTGGGTGGAGTAAATTTGTTATAACTTAAAATTTTTGGTCAGTTGGAGAAAAAAAATACTTGGTTCGAAAGGCTCTTTGAAGCTTTGTGCTCTGTCCATATTATGAAATGAGTTTTAAAAGATTGTAATAAATTAGAGCTCTGTCTTGTTTGTCTTTATCAGTTATACAACCTGCTAGTTATCACTCAGTGTATTTAGGTATTCCCTTCCTCTACTATTAATAATAATAATTAATTGTTTTAATACTTTTCTTGTAAATAATTAACGATAATAAAAAAGACTGCAAGTTCAGTTACAATGCAATTTCTTTTCCAAGTTATGTTTTTCAGTTAGGGTTAAATCCTAGGGTTACTGAAAAGAACCCTCAGAATAAAACAATCTTAAAATTTATAGTTAAGATGGCTTCTGTTTATCTATTGTTACAATATTTTTAAATATGGTTTGTCTGTTAGTAATTCCTTTCCCTTTTAAATAAAAGAGTCATATAAATGCTAAAATTCTTAGTTTGATTCTAGTTCTTGTTTATCTATAAGTTCTTGTTTGTTTTACTACTCTGTTAATTCATAAAGATTTAAAAATTACCAAGTAATTAAAACAATCACACTTGTAACTTAGATTATCTCTTTATTTATATCAGTTAGATAACATAATTAGGGTTTTCAACCTGAATTTTTTACCTTTATAGGTATGAACCTGATAATTATGAGATAGTTTCTTTATAGTAATTATTTAATTCATACTAGTTATACATTGTACTTTTGATGCTTCTATTTACTAACTGTATCTATTACTATAACTTCTACTGTCTATGTTTATACAATTTTATCTACACAAAACAATCTCTTATTTTCTTCAACATTCTACGTGTGATAAAATACTGCTATCCTTTTTAACAATAACCCTACATAAATAAGCTTATTTAAAATAATGAACACAAATAACAAGCACTATTCTTTTACATAACATTCTACACACTGAATTAATTTACTCTATTTACTACAAAATGCAAAACCATTTATATTCTATTTCATCTCTTAATCATTATCTTTCATCTACTGTAAATACTCTATCTGTGCTGGAGTACGGCCTGGTCCTTCCAGGTGTGGAGAAATGTAGAATAGAATTATTTTTCATTCTAACAAATCACAAACTGAATATTAAACATTCATTTAACAGTGAGTTCTAGATTTATCTATCTAAACACAGTAAAAAAAATAATGTAGAACCTGATTAGGATAGACAACAACAGTGTTAGGAGGCCGTTCCTCCCTACCAACTCCTAGAGAGCGCTCAAACAACACTTCCTCACGACCCCCGAGCCTGTTCGTGGTCTTCTTGGATGAGAAATGGTCGATCATGCAAACAACAAACGAGTCCAATGACTCGGTAAACACTCTACACTCAATAGTAAGATCCTTCAGCTGAAAAGCTACACTAGATCACTTAGCAGTTAACCCCTCAAACTCTTTCCACAAATTCCCTTGCCATTGAATTTCTCTGAAGTACATTGACCTGAATGATCACTTCTCTAGAATGAGAAGCCTCAACTCTCTTCAATGAGCATTTTTATAAATATTGCCTAGGTCTTTTGGGTCAGTTGTCATTAATTGAGCCACCTGCTTTGATCCCACTTTCTTGGGGGACCATGACATCAAATGTACGGAGGTTTCCACCTGCAACAGTTGGAAGTGGTTTGAGGATGCTTCCACATGTCTGTTTGCTCTCCACCCAATCTCCTCCACCAATTTGACCAGTAAACACTCTTTTAACAGCTCTCCTAAGCTGTTGTCTCCACCTTTATTTATTTATAATTAAAATATTCATAATTACATTAAATATCCTTGACTCTACTGAGTCATCAATTACAACTTAGCATAAACTTTAACATATTTTCCTTAAATAAATCAAATAAGATAATATTGTTTTTGCAAAATTGGGGCATGTGACAGTAAAATAGAAAAATAGAGCTAAATTTTAATCATGTAAAACTTATTATATTGCAGAACTGTATAATTTTTTAAATAGTAACCCTTCTGATTAAAACCAAGTACTAATTTTACTCTTAACACAGTAAAAATTTCCCATAAAACATTGCACGTAAATCTTTTTAAATTACATGATATTAAATTAAAATAACACTATAGCAAATTGATATAAACAAAATAAAATAAGAAGTAATGGCTTATGGCCTTTATAATTATAGGTCAAGGCTCAGGGCTATTTAAAACTTAAGTATACAAATTAATATAACGAAACAATAACTATTCATTCATGATAGGTAAAAACCCTATATCAGTTTACAAATCTCGACTGATTAACAGTCTTTTTCTTCACTATTAATATCCATATAAAAACTAAATTAATCAGATAGAGGTCGAATAGCCTTAGCATGGCTCAGAGTTGAGTTCTAAGATGAAAGCAAAGAAGTTTACATCGTCCAGGCCACAAGGGCACTATTACTAGAACCTTGATGTCACAGCTACAATAGCCTTCGACATTCTTGCATGCATTACCCTTTAGGGTCTGTAATACAAAAACAAACAAAATAGAAGGAACATCCTAACATGGACTAGTACATACGGGCAGATTTTTCCACGTTAGTTTTCCACTTTTTTTTACTTTCGTGGAAAAATCAAGGGTAAATTATGCATTTTTACAATTTTTTTTAAGGAAGCCCCGACTTTCGTCGCTGTATCCACGCATGACCGTCTCTATAGCGACGGCTGTCTTTTGTTGAATTTTTACAACGGTCAAGGCGTCGATACAACGACGGCCAAGAGTTTAAGCGCGGTTATGTTTGATTTTTTTGTGAATTTTGTTCAGCGCGGTTATGTTTGTTTTTTTTGTGAATTTTGTATGCTGGGAATGAGCATGTGAACGATTTGATTTGAGAAATATATCTTTCAGGGTATTCAGATCCGAGTCGGGACCTCAAATAACCGGCCATGGATGATCTTTCGAGCTCGAAACAGCGTCTCTCATGGAGGAAAATCAATACATTAGAGCTGAAAACACATGATAAGGAACGAGATCTGTGGATTTCAATAAGTGGGAAGGTTTATGATGTTAGTAAGTGGTTAGAAAAGCATCCTGGAGGGGATCTGCCTCTTTTGAATCTGGCAGGCCAGGATGTGACGGATGCATTCATTGCCTATCATCCGGGCTCCGCGTGGAAGTATTTAGATCAGTTTATGATTGGCATTCATGAAGATTACGAGGCTTCTGAGGTTTCTAAGGATTATCGTAAGATTCTGGGGGAATTGAAGAAGGCTGGGCTCTTCAAGGGGCCTCTGTTAGTTTATTTTTTGATAGGTTTATGGATGATGGCAATGCTAGCTTTGTGTGTAGTGGGTGTGTTGTTTTATGAAGGGTTTTGGCTTCATGTTGGCTGTGGGGTTTTGTTGGGGGTGGTGTGGATTTAGAGTGGATGGATTGGGCACGATTCGGCTCGCTGTGGGCTTGTGGGTCATAAGAAAATCGATAGGATTATTCAATTGGTGGCTGGAAATTGCATGTCTGGGATTAGTATTGGATGGTGTAAGAGAAATCATAATGCCCATACTTGGCGGGAAGCTGTTGAAAAGGCTAGGAGTGTGTCACAGCTTGCAGTTCAGGTCTTTCTATTTTTTGGTGTTATTTAGTTGCTTTCAAGAAATATGAAATGTACATGCAAACTGCTTAAACCATTTAAGATCTGAAATTAGTTTATTTTTTTACATGCTGGACACGTTTGCAGGTTAGGTATCTTATGCTTATATTAAATGGAAGGATCTTGTATATCCAGAAGATTGTCATGATGGTAAGGCTGTGGACAAAGAGGGCATTTCTTTCAGGAATGCCACCGTTTGTGGGAAAATATATGAAGGTGGTGAGGCTAAGTATTTGTTGGACTTTGGAAACCAGAAAGACATTCCGATCTGTGCTGTCAAACATGGTAGAAAAATTGAAGAGACTGAAGGCAGTGGAAACAAATACTGGTTGGGAGAATTTCATGTTCCTCTGTATGTATTGAAGGCCTTTGAAGATGGACTTCTCCGGGATTGTCCAAACAAGGGTTCTAAGAAAGTTTGGAAAGGTCTGAATAGGCCGATGAAAGGAATTAGAATTAAGGATATATATTCATTCCTTTTATGTAAGGAAGAGATGAATGGAAAGTGTTCATGTGCCCAGTGTGGGAAGGAAGTGTTGGCCAGGTATATTCTCTTCTTCTGGTGACATTTCTTTTCTTCAAAGACCATGTCCAGACTCTATGCATATAAATATACAATATGTAATGTTATTTAAATTCTGTTGAGTCATTGGAGAACAACCATAAGATTTGAGAATCAGGAAATTTACATTCTTGGTATTTTTATCCTACCTTTTATCAGCATTGTTGTCTGGATGTAGAAATAATTGATTCCATGTAGCCAAGAATGCTTTTTGATACTACGTAGATACTTTATGCATTTTTATTTTTTACTTGATTGTAAATTTGTATCTATATCCTTTTTTATCTGTGCCAATTAGAAGAGAGTTTAAATGGCCTGTGTAATCAATAATTATTTTATACATTCATTTGAAACTTACCTTTGACTGTCAGCATCAATAGGTTATTATTGAAAGTCTTAGGGGAAAAGAGAGCATATTTCCATTGTGAGGAAAATGGAAATGAAAGTTTTAGTTCAAGTGGAGAGATTAAAAGGAGTCGTTTTGTATTGGCCTTCGTAAATTTCTGAACTTTTGCGAAACCAGTTATGTTCTGTTTATGTTTTGTCCCCTTGTGTTAACACCTGGAGATCACTGTGGATGTTTCCCTAGAGCCCCATTAGTAAGGCCACTCTATGGAGGACATTACCAGAGAGGTTGTTGGGTTGTACAGGAATTCCTAGATAAGATGATGATAGTGACTGATTCTCCTCTCTTATGGCTTATGTTACTGATATTTGTGTTTGTAACTTTGTACCAGATAGATGGCTGTATTTGATATTTAGTACCTTCATTTTTGTTCTCTTAGCTTCTGATTTTATTTTTCATTTCTAGGAGATGAGTTTTGCACTCCCCTTATTGCCATTTTGATATGTTGTATAGTAAAAACAGCCCCTTGGACCTGTTTTGGTTATCAACGGACAATAAGATGATTTCATTTCAGTTGAGTTTGACTGTTCTAAAAGGGAAGATTTTGTTTTCTTTCTTTTCATGTAGCACTTTCATTGATTCTAACATGTTTTGTTTGAATGATTTTCAGGAAATCTGTTAAATGCAATTTTTGTGAAGGTAAGAACGATTATTTAACTTTTTTAAATGCAAAAGTATTCTGAAGTCTCTCTTTTTTTTTATTTGTTGTTTAATCAATTTTATATCCCATCTTTCTCTTGATTAGCCACAATCAAATATTAGTTTGGGCCTTATTTTATCAAGCATTTTTATTTGAGTTTTAGCCATAGGTAAAAGTTAAAACCAGAAAATGTTACATAGAAAGTTTGAGGGTACATTTGTAGATTTCTATTAAAATATCATTGACCTCCATGGCATGTGAAACTATACCTAGACACAGCCTTTGCAGTTTAAGACAGGTATTCTTTAACATTCATGCCATCTAAGATGATATTGCATGATCTGTAAAATTTCAAATACACGTGGATGGTGAGTGACTTTACACATTTGCGTTGTGATGTAAATGTGTGCAAAATCTGAAGTTCATCTAAAAAGATTTCCAGGCATTTGGAAAGCTCGCTTGTCCATTAAGTCCAAAGTGTTTTGGGGGTTCATCCTCTATGAATGCTTTCCTCTCCTTTGAAGATATTCACTATGTATCTTCCATGAAATTTTTTCAAAACGTCAGCATAGTGCAGCTGAATCATTTAGTTTTGACTTACACTGTCAAATTTCTTGTATAAAAATGCAACAATTTCAAGGCTGGAATTTCTCTCACTGCCTTAATAAAATCATCCAATGTTGTAGGATGGCTGATCCTTTGTTTTGTCATTCTAGTGGCATAAATTTTCCAACACACATAGGCTTTCCATATATGCTTTGAACTTACAAATTGTATTACTTTCTAGATCAGAATAGTTGCCATCATTTGAGACAAATCGAATCTTTAACTTTGACCCTGGTTTGCAGGGTAAACAGGTATAGTTGGAAATTTCCTTTTCCAAAAGTGTTCTAATTGATGTCTTTAGTTTCAAACCATGTGAAAATAGTGCCATATACCTCTACTATATTTATCACTAGGATGAGTGTGATCCTACATTACTATTTTTAAAAAACATTTGCTTCAGTGGCATTCCCTCTGAACATATTTGAAGTGTTTATCATTGTTAACATCCTCTCTTGCTGTATACACCTACCATTCCTATTCTTTTCCAGCATGTTAAATTTAAAGAAACATATTTTCTAGCATCATTTCTGAAATGTGGAATGAATATCATTTCATGTCACTTGTGATGAATAAAATAAATTTATTGCAATTATCTGTTCCCCTGGCATGGTAGGCAGAAAAATTATCGGAGTTCTATGAAGTTTGCGAAGGTCTTGACCTTGGACGTGGATTTAAATTTCCTAGTCTTGAACAGGTACAGATAATTTCATATTGAGTGCAACTTTTTAGTGTAATGGCGTGTTGCTGGACGTTACAGATGTGCATGGTTCTGTGTTATACTTACATTTTGTTCTTGTGAATCAAATTACTGGATGAACAGCCACCAGCATCATTCGTTTCTGCAATGGAA